>JASPKZ010002136.1:0-98331 GCA_030220185.1 Diploptera punctata | reverse complement strand
CCCCCTATGTTATTTCCATATAATTCACGTCAGTGAATTCATGATTAATATTCTCCCATATAATTAATGGCCTACCTAGACCCAACTGTGCGCTTTCCCTCTGAGTTTCTATAAAAAACATTTTCGTTTCGTATTCTTGTCACATGCCCTTTCCATCACAGTCTAGTGACTTAACTATTCTTTATACGCCTACTCATAGATTTCTGTAAATGAATTTAATACGTTGCAGCTACTCCTAATAATAGAATTATCCACAAGATTTACATATTTTGTAACTAATCTCGATAAGTATATGGAGAAAGCTGTGAGGACACTATTTATTCAAGCGGTAATCTTTCAGCTTTCTAAATTAATGGTTTAAGGGAAGAGTACAAATATAATAAGTAATTATAAATGTACTTCTTTCTTTTATATAAATAAAAATAATTGTATTAATTGATAAGTAATTAAAGCTAATGAAATGTGCACTCCACATATCTCTATCCCGTGTTAAAGTTTTCCAAATATATTCTGTATAATTCACCTCCCTCAAATCACGTTTCACGTTATTCTCGTACTTCATTACTTACAGACCTATTGGGCGCTTTCCCTTTGGTTTTACAACAAAACAATCCCAAGCCCCTTCCTCATTCACCACTTTATTCACTACAGTCTACGAGACATCAATATACATTTTAGACATGATTTCCCATAAATCACGTAGTTCAATATCACGAATTATTCTCTGTTCGTCTTTGGTCTAAAATTGTTTTCTAAACTTTTTATTCTCAAATACACATCATACATTTTCAATCTTTAAAATAAGAGCCCATGTTTCGCGCCACATAATACTTATAATTGGAAGAATATGTGTTTTGTATATTTTTAAAATTTTTTGGAAAAGTTGGAACGAGGAGAATCACTGTAATGCATAATAAGTCTATATATATATATATATATATATATATATATATATATATATATATAATTTCTTTCTGCAATTATTGCTTGTTATATAATAAGAATATTTAAGTCCCGTAGACTGCGATAGGCAGGACATATTGCGCGTATGGAGAATGAAAGACTTGCATGGAAGCTTCATGTAGGAAAGCCAGAGGGAAAACGCCCAGTTGGTAGACCAAGAATGAGATGGGAGAATACTATTAACTATGATTTGAGGGAAGTAGATTATACGGGGAATGATTGGAAAGCAATAGCTCAGGATTGGGATGTATGGAGAGCTTATGTCCGCGCGGCCATGAAACTACGGGTTCGATAGTGCCAGTAAGTAAGTAAGTAACTATTCTCTGTTTGTAATTATTGCTCCTGGGGCATGCCTAGCCTAGCTGATTGAAGAAGTACGTTATAATCCGGAAGTTCGAGTGTTCGGTCCCGGTGGAATGGGATGGAACGGATCAATCTCTTGATTTTGAATAGTCAAATGACTAATTTCAGGACTCAGAAAAGGGTTATTATTATTATTATTATTATTTATTTTTATTGTTAATATTATTACTTTCGTTAATATTCTTATTATAATTAATAATATTATTATTGCTATTTTCATTTTGATTGTTGTTATTCTATGAATAGTTAATAATGTTATCGAACATCGTTAACAAAACAGGTGATTGTGAAAATTCGTTAACTGAACTACTTTCTCACCGTCTGGTGTTACGTAACAAGCGTCCTTCACGCTAAACAAGTCCGTCCTACACATGCCAACCGCCTCAATACCAGCATGTTTTCATCAACTTTAAGCATTCCATTCAACTGTTTGGGTCTTACTAGAAAATCCATCCGTTCACTCCTAATATTCTTCTTCCTGGAGGATGTTCTTCATGTTTTAGCGAAGTTCAAACGAAAGTACTAATGACGTTGTTCTCAATAAAATATTTTTTTCCAAATATTTAATCAGGCATAAACCTTCTGGCGGCATCGTGGCCATAAGGTTGAACTCAGTATTTTAAGGAACTAAATACTAGATTGTGTTCTGGTGGTAAAGGCGGCCGTCACGTAGGTCTGGCAATCCGGCTGACATCTAGTACCCATCGTCTAAAAGATGAAATCCCTAACCTCCTACTACACCCCAATGACCTCCTAATGCCTGAGTTGAATCACTTTACTTTAACATAATTGTTGTTTGTGGATATTTGATTTCAGGGACTTATTCAAAATTTATCTCATTTATTATTAACTGACCATTTGGATAACATACTCCTACGCCTGATCGTATGGTATTCAGTTTTATTTATATATATTTCCAGCTCCATTGGCACATGATAGGGTAACTCATGTAACAAAAATAACATTTTAGTTCTCCAAATCAATTGTGGTTTCACTTAAGAACGTAAATTTAGACCCAAGAGAAATCTTTGCTTTCAAATTGGCACAAAAATATCCTTTAAGTTAATATAGTTATGATAAGTCTATACTCGTACTTTCCCACGTGGGAGTTTCTTAACCAAACTAACTTAGTTACGTTTATTTACTTACAGATGTTACCAAGCGACACGAGGTTAACAAATCGCATCGAAGAAATATTTAGTAGGTATCTGATGTGTTACTCGGATTGGAAAGGCCGATTGAATTCTACTCTTATATTCGATATTCATTTTCGTGCCCGAACTTGTTCAGTCTACGGACCCACCACTTACGTTATTTCCCTTAGATTTTTCCAAACTAAGCAGTCTTTCTATCTCTTATACTACACAAACATAAACATACAATCATCCTACATTCCTCTCTGTACACAATACAAGAATACAAAAATTATGTAAAGCAGTCTGTTGAAGTGGTGCGTAAATTGAAAATAGGTCACATTAACGCCATATATCCGCCCAGCGCGGAACCCGAATCTTATAAAGTGTAATGAGTGGCATTATAACCTACACACCTACATACATACATACATTCACACACACACACACACACACACACACATACATATATATATATATAGCTTAATTGTTCTATAATAGGGGAGGCTCTATCTTGCAAATTTATATTGGTTCATGCACACACACTCACAAAATTCTTCTATCGCGAACGAGTTTGAACCAGCGACAGGCAAGAAACGTAACCCCTGTATCACTGAGGGTGATATAACATCCATAAAACACAAAAATAAAGTTATACTTGTGACTATTTAACTCATGTCGCAAATGGTCGTCAATGACCAATCACGTTTCAATGAATTCTGTTTTACACCAATGACAGTCGTGTTTCACCTCGCTCTTTATCGATTTCTCTTTATCAGCTCCTGCTTTTGTGATAAAGAAAGCTCCTCCTTTTTTAATATTCTGAACAGGTTAGTCCATTATTTTTCTCCAACAAATACATTGAATATAGCAAATAATGAATAGATTCTGTGATTTTACTGAGTTGTTTATTCAAAATATAAATGATTAACCTATAATGTTGATTATAATAATTTGATGTCTTTCATTATTTCTCCACTAGAGCGCATTCTTCCAATATTGCGATCCTATTTGACAATAAATAATATGATAGAGTTGCAGTGAATATACATGACCACACATTCCTAATTTGTTTTCAAATATCGCCGTTGACATTAACTATATAAACATTTTAAGACATCGGTAACTATATTCAAATAATTATTTTTTTAGTAAAGAGCTTAATTTAATCGTTAAATAGTCCTAACAAATGCCACTCTTGATTTACAAATTCTCTACATAAATTCACTTCTCACTTCGTGAGTCGTGAATTTACCGATAATTTGGAAATCACTCGTGGCATTATTTATGACTATTTAATTCATGCCACAAATGCTAGTCAATGACCAATCACGTTTCAATGCATTTGTTTTACAACCAATGACAGTCGTGTTTCACCTCGCTCTGTATCAATTTCTCTTTATCAGCTCCTGTTTTTTGTGATAAAAGAAAGCTCCTCCTTTTTAATGTTCTGAACAGGACAGAACATTATTTTTCTCCAACAAATACATTGAATATAGAAAATAATGAAAAGATTCCTCGATTTTACTGAGTTGTTTATTAAGAAAATAAATTAATGACCCATAATATTGATTATGATATATAGTTTGATGTAATTCATTATTTCTCCACTTGGGTGCACTCTTACAATATTGCGATCTTATTTGGCAATAAATAATATGATCAAACAGCAGTGAATTAACATAACCTCACATTTGTGATTTGTTTTCATACATCGCCGTTTACATTAAATATATAAATATTTTAAAATAACTATAGTTAAACAATGATTTGTGTTATGAATACATAGTTCTTTATATAGATTTTGTATTGTTTTATAGATTATTTTAATTATTCGAGCAAAGTCGTTTGAGATGGAGTTTAGACATTCAAAGTCTGTTGAGATAGAGTATAGTTCAGAGCAAAGTCTTGTTTAAGCTAACTCTAAACATCCCTACATTTAGTTCATTGGAATGTTAGTTGGTACAGTTAGGGTGAATTGAGGTCACTTGAGAAGTGAGGGTCTCGTGCCTGTCTGTGTGTGTAAACGGCTGAAGGGTAAGTCACCGACCATTTTTCTTAATAATGTAGTCCATTTCTTTTATATTTGTATCAAGTACCATTAACATTTTTGAAACTATATTTTAGAAAAGGGATATAACATTTTTAATCATGTAGATTTGGTTAGATTTAAAAATTCCACAACTCCCTCTTCTCAACCCCCCCCCCCCAAGAAAGTACTGTAGTTTTTAATATAGGCTTAGATTAGATTTAGGGCTAGAATACTAAAGGTTTCTAATTATTATACTATAGAAATAAAATAGTTTAAAATAAGACTCCATTTGTTTATTTCAAAACATGTATACTGTACATCCTCATACTAACGCTCGGCTAGATAAACGCTACCAGATTTTCCAAGTCCCGAAGGTCCTTTAAGCCTAAGAAATCCAGTTGGGGTCTACAACAATTTGTGAGTAAGCAGCTTAATTTTATTCATTAAATAGTCCTAACAAATTCCACTCTTGATTTCCAAATTTTCTAGATAAATTCACTCCTCACTTCGTGAGTCGTGAATTTATTGACAATTTGGAAATCACTCGTGCATTACTTACGATAATTTCGCTTCAGGAGTGCAGATGTTTATGTAATGTACTTTAATTTTCGAAGAATTAAGATGTGAATCACATGCAATACATCATAAAAACATAAAAGAGGGACATAAAAGTTGCAATTTTATTATGATTCGCCATAAATCATTATACACCCTGTCACTGTGAGATGGTTAGGTAGATTTCCTTGAAATGGGTTTTATTGTGTATAATTCTATAGGAGTCAAATCAATCAGGAGTTTGCAATTCTAGTACTTCTGCGAAACTTGATAATAGTCGCTTTCAAACCGCTAACAACGGTTGGTTGTATCCTCGTACAGTTGATCAATAGGAACAAGTCCCATGTCCCTTATGGACAAGTAGAACCTCCACGCAATCTACTACATGACACACTGCTGACATTTCCAATCACAAGCTCAACTTTGCAGAGGAAAATATACTCACATTTAGGATTAAATATTATCCCTAGAGAAAAAGAAGCAACTGAAAAAACTTCACATGTATATAGTTTTATGGTGTATATTTCCTGCAGAATATTACATGAATTATTTTTTTGTTCAGGCTACACTTTTACATCCCAACGTGAGATGAGTATGCTCCTTGCAAGAGTAATTTAACTAACTAACTCACTGGCTCTATCGAACCCGTAGGTTCATGGTCGCGCGGACATAATCTCATTATACATCACTATCCTGAGCTAATGTTTTCTAATAATCCCCTGTATAATCTAGTATAATGTACTTTCCTTAAATCATGGATAATGCGATTCTCCCACCTCATTCTTGGTCTACTAACTGTGCGTTTTCCCTCTGGTTTTCCCTCAAGAAGCACATCCATACACCTCCTTCATTCCCCATTAGTGCCACATGTCCTGCCCATCTCAGTGTACGAGATTTAACTGATCTTATTATATCTGGCTTCCTATATATATTATGTAGCTCATTTTATGTAGTTTTCTCCATTCATCTGTCTCTTCATCTCTTTTCGGCCCAAAAATTTCGCTAAGAACCTTACTTTCAAATACTCGCAAACTTCTTTTCTCCCTTGAAGTAAGAGTTCATGTTTCGCATCCATGTAATATAACAGGAAGAATAATAAGTTTATATATTTTCAGTTTAACGGTTTTTGAAAGAGTTGGGACGACAAGTGTCCTTGTAATGCATAATAGCATGCACTTCAAGATATGAGACTGTATTTAATTTCGTTGCGCATCTCATTCCTATTTGTAATTATTGTTCTTAAAAGTTTGAAGTCAGCCACTTCTTCAAAATTTCCCTCATTTGTCACTATCTGTCTGTTTCCATTATATAACTCACTTTTATGTGTGAACATATATTTAATTTTATTGATGTTTACTTACAGTCCCAATTTCATAGTGTTACTCAATAGAGTGTGGGATAAACAAGCTAATGTAGTTACGCTTATTTCTCAACAAATGTCAAGCTATAGCCTCAATGTGACATCTAGTAGGCAATTACCGTATTTCTTGGATGGACTAAATTTGACTCAGATGCTCTAATTCAGGCTTGAGGTTCTTTTATGACCCTGATAATGTTCAGACACGGAACCCACGGCTTCAAATACCTCCCGCAAGATTTGTCACTTGGAGACTTTCATTCTAAACAATCCAATTGACTACGGCCGTGTTTGAACCAGCGACCCTTGAGAAAAGAAGATGGAACTCTACTTTTGCACTTCCAATACTGACAATGAATTATTCTACAAAGTTAAATATTTCTTTAAATAATTCAAGGCTATATGCGTCTAAATGCCTGCGCCATATAGAGCGACTTATTTTGTTAAAATATAGGGATGATAGAGGGATCGGGTATGGTATAACTTAATTTGATAAAAGAAAATAATTGCCAGCGGATATTTTTTTTCTGGTACTGCAAAAATTTAAACTGTAGTTAGACTTATCAGAGAAAGTGTGTGTCAGTTCTCAGGGACAGAGAGAGAAAGAGAGAGAAAGCAGCAATAAAAGTTTATATGATGAGACTTCTTTTTCGTATATTTCGTGGGGGTAAAATTAATTAAAATTAAAATGTTGTACAAAATATAATTATTTACAAGTGAATCACTCAAGTAGCATGCAGTACTTCATGAATCTAAGTATTATTACTACATTGCTTAATTGTTTAATTTGTAATAAAATTAGAATGATTTCTGTTGTTTTGTTTTATATTATTATTATTATTATTATTATTATTATTATTATTATTATTATTATTATTATTATTACTATTGATATTATTTTTGGTTGTAAAAGGGAAGATGCTAAGAGGGAGGAGAGGCTCTAATTGCTTTAAATTCTAAGACTTAGAGGAACCGACCTGCACATCTTCCTGGTGTCCAATCCCACCTTCACGTGGTGCAGCTGTTAGTAACCATATAACTTATACGTATAACTTATGTGGTGAACGGACGGGATGGGCTACTCACCAATTGCACTGGTCAGCATGGTAATATATTGATCGATATATAATTACTTCGACTTCCATACCATATCTCTTTTTTATCTTTACTATTCAGTCTCTCTGGACTGAACACTTGTTTTCCGACCCCTATGGTGTTAGAGTATTCGAGGCCTAGGGGATCATTTCATCTTATCTTTTTTGTAAAATTCTTCATGAAGGGCAGATCAGGCTCTTAGCTGTAGTGAAAGCAACTGATTTAAGGATGGACACCTGAAAAAAAAATCCCTGGTCCTCCAGGTTGGGGGTTGATGCGATAGGCCAGCTCCCTCTCATCAGAAAAAAAATTGCAATGCTAAGAAACGTAATAGAGATAAAAACCCTATTATTTATTTATTATTATTAATATTATTAGTTATAAATATATCGATACGTACTCTGAAAAGCACGTACAGTTTGCTGCTCATGTGATCCACTTGTAATAAATTTTGTTTTTTACTACATTTTTTTAATTAATCTAATATATAAAAATCGTTGTTTGTTTGTTTGTATTCTATGCGTGGCCATACGTTGATCCGATTTTGATGGGTTTTTTTTTCAAAATATTCAGGAGATTCCAGGGATGAACATAGGCTAAAAGGGAGTTATGATATTGAACATTTCAAACATGGGAATGAATTTTGAAAAGAACTAACCAAATCACAGACAAATTACGGAAATTCACTAAATTTACTACTCTTAAATTGGCGAATCACTGATATTTGATTCTAGTTATTTACGAGATAATGTGTTGGATTACAGAGGGAAATAATCGTGTGAAATTTAAATTATTACTGTATACTGAATAATTCAAAACATGTTTCAGTAATTTCTACATATTTGTTTTTGTAGTGTTACATTAAAACTATTATTAAATACATTAAACCAATGTATTTTATATGATATATTATTAATTTTAAGCTTAATAAAATGAATTTTGTATACAATATTCTGATATAATAAGTAATTAAATTTTGTGGAAAATAACTAGTTGTGAAACAAATTAAGAAAGTGTAGAAGGATGGACATATTCTGAGGAAGGACGATGGAGCTATAGAAAAACATAGCACAGAATGTAAACTTTAAAGTGAATGTATGTAGGAAGACCAAATCATACAAGAAGAACATAGAAGAGATGGTTTGTGAAGAGAATATATTAGCAGCGACTCGAGACAGATGGAAGTGTTTCCGAAAATGTATTATCTTCAATTTGGAACGAGAGGAAGCACTATTAAACATTTTATTTATAGGTCGATGACTTATAGGTGTCCGAGCTTCTTGATTCAATTATTTGCAAATGTTGGAGATATCTCACCTAGTTATTATTATTTAGAGAACGATTCTGAAGATGCGCATTTCGAAAACTGTGAGCACTTGAACTATACATAAAACACGAGGATGCCCTCTACTTTTCAGAAAGAGAAGACACAATTGAATTAGCTTTACGTGACATGGCTTTGTTCATGTATTTCATGCGGCATGTTGATGGTTTATAAAGTTAAAAATATGTTATAGCGTAGAGCCATGATATTCCAGGTAGAATTAATAGACTTATAGAATATACAATTTAGTCCGAAGATATTATTTTTGTTACGAAATTACAATTCTCATGCTCTTTACTATATCGAGCATCTCAGAGTTTGAACTCAAACAAAGGCCCACTCTTAAAGCAGAGCCGATACTTGATATTAGGACCCAAGTACGAATCACATATGCTGAACATTTACTGAGGTAAAATACATTTATATGAATCATCGTATAAATACAATATGTACAGGAGAAATGTTTTCGTAATTAATTATAAAAATAAATGCCTTATCCATTATGCAGTTATGCCTGTAAAAGGAAGAGTACCTCATCAATGTTGTTTTGTTAAAATGTAATATGAACCACACATAATTTTCAATATGAGCAAAGACTGAATACTAGAATCATCCCTAAAAACCGCAAGAGTGGCACTTTCACAAATCTACTAAAATTATAATTCTACGTTAATAAAAAAACAACAATAATAAAGGAATTGTTCAAAGTTTCAATCCACATTTCGGCAGATTAATTAAAAATTACAGGCATATCCAGGAATCCGAGCTGATTTGTTTTCCCTACATTACGCCTGAGAGAGATGAATAGACGCCCCTCTGCAGTTCAACATGATCAACATGAATTTGTTTCCTTTGTAATTTACCTTCTGCCAAAAAGTCTAACGAAACGAATACTCTGTGAACACACTTTACAAAGAGCAGACGCCACCATAATTTTGAAGTATAATACATATGTTTGCATAAAATAGAAGACACTACACATTACAAATAGAGAAAACCGACTTTTTCGAAAAATTACATTTTTAAGAAGGTTTCCTGAGTACTTTGATATGAAGAACAAATGAATTCCAATAACTTATTAGTTACGGAGCAATTTATTGTTGGTATGTCAGACATTTAATATATTTATTAACTGTGGACGTACTGAAGGATAATTATTTTTTCTGAGAATTTGTTTAAAAACTAATCTTGTCAAATTCCAAAAGATGTCCTCTCTGTTGACGATTTCTCATATCGAGATTCCTGCGATCAAATGTGAAATTTAAAACAATGATATATAGCGCGTTCCCGATTATCTATAGTGGGTGGAAATTATTTCGGATTTTTTTTACTTAATTTATGTAGTATTACAGGGATGTAAGTGGTAATACTACATGATTCTTTTAGGTATAAATAGATTGTGAATTACTTTATACATTCGGCAGTTCGGGTAGAAGGAGTTTAAGGTTCCCACTTTACGAGACCATCGACACGTCATATTATCGGTCTGTCTACTCCGTGACGGCCACCTTTACCCTCGGACATATGCCTGGTATAAATTTCCGTTAGAGGCTGAGACGACCTCAGGCACTGCGTGCCATCAGAAGGTCCCCGAAAATTCAAAAATCGTGACCCCATCGTGACTCGAAATCTCTAATTTCCGGCTTAAAAACTATTAGTTTAAATAAATTTTCAACGGCGCGCCGTACTCCTGATGAATATATAGCCCTTCATGGATAAGTAAATATACCTAGTATCACCTTATGTAGGATTGCATTTTATAACTCTGTTAATAATAAATATTCAATGTTGACCTATGTAATAAAATGCTAAATGGTATCTTATATACAATATCATCTATATTGCTATGTATTTTCAAATCTTATGAGCCTTCACATTTCACAATAATAATAATAATAATAATAATAATAATAATAATAATAATAATAATAATATATAATAATACTCTTTTATTTATTCTGTCAGAGTTAAGGGCATAAGCCCTTCTCTCTCACTCAAACAACAAAAATATGCAACTAAATATTTAGGGCCTATAATATAAATTGTGAGTACCTAGAGTCTACAGTTTTGTAATTGTAACAAAATAAATTAAATACAATACAATTTTCAATGCAGATTTCGTGTACATACATAATACTCTGAACATAATAGTGACAATAACAGAGAAACGTCGGGTAATTTGGACCCCTGTTTTGAATTTGTGTTTTTTCTTCTTTTAATTAAGGGATTTGAATTTTGTTTAATTACAATTATTATCACTATTGTTATAACTATTAAATAGCATTCTTATTTTAATCAAATATGAAAACTTCTTTATCTTTATAAACTTTTGTACATTACAATAAAGTTTCACTTTAACCTCCATATTCAGGTAAAGTGGACCCCACTGTTATTTTATACGCCCATCATGTCACATAATATCAAAACAAACCCGCAAGTGTATTAAAACATAATCTACATAATATAATATATTTAGGAGTATTTTCAACATTTGTAATATCATAGATTCTTAGCTTGAAAACATTTTAAAGTGGTCATTTTCATAAATCTCACAAATAAAAACTTATTCGCACAAAGAATAAAAGAAACTGGCCTTGAACCCATCGAAGTTGATGAGGGGAAGAAGTTAAAATATGTTCTATTCGAGGGAAGCATCAATTAAATAAGATATTAACAGGGTTCACTCAAACAGGAGGGTCCACATTATCCGAACTTCCCTATAATAATAAAATGAATGATAGTAAAAATAATAATAATAATAATAACAGTATTCATATAATATATTAAACCAGAAACACCAAGCGAACGTAATGTTCTAGCAAATGTTATGACAAATATTAAATTAGGTATGATTTTAACCATTCTAACGTTTGTTACCCTTAATACATGTGGTAGCAAATTGCAGTTGTGAGAAGTGGAAATAATATTTGATGTGGATTGATGTGGTTTACTAAGGTGAGGAATATTAAGAATGAGATTATGGTGTGATTGTATGTTCAAGTTATGGATGGAGGAAATATGTTGGAAACGAGAGGATAAATAATTTAAAGTCGAAGTGTATAGAATCTTAAATAAGAGAAGGGAACAGTGTAATTTTCTTCTATCCTTGAGATTAAGCCATGAAAATATTCATGGAAAAATGGAGAAATGTGATCATATATTTCGGACTTTTCAGTTTGAATCCGATGCTCTTATTATGAACACGCTGCAGTTCACCCGACAGTCTATTACTAATATCGATTAGCATAACATCGCATTAATCAAAATGCGACATCACTAAGGTTTGGACTAAAATTATTTTAAGAGCTGTATAAAGAAAGTTCTTGAGACTCTTTAGAAAATGCATTATAGAGAAGACCGTTTCAATTGTTTATTTATTTTGGATATTCCAATTTAGATTATAAACCGCAGTTGTCTTTATTTATTTAATTTATTTATATTTCTTATTTTTCGTACTTCCTTCTGTGTTCCATATAGGCCCTACAAATAGGACATTTATTTTTAAATTCTCCACATCCTTCCTCATTCAATTGGAACTCGTGTGAACCACAAGGTACAAGTTGTGTATTTTAACGACCAAGAGTACAATAAATTCTGTAAATACAAAATAAAACTTAGAGAAAAGTAATTTCACGTAACTATAAACAAATTTCTACAAATTAAATCACATTAAGTTAGTTAAATTAATATTATAAATTTATTTCAAGAGAATTTAATAAATGACAGCAAGTGATCAAGTTAGACATTTCCAAAAATTTATATTGACTATTTAACTCATGCCCCAAATGGGAGTCAATGACCAATCACGTTTCAATGATTTCTGTTTTACAACCAATCAGAGTCGTGTTTCACCAAATATTTATCAGTGTTATAATTACCATATTATTAAAGGAAGCTCCTCCTTACAATATTGCGTTCCTTTGGCAATAAATAGTATGATCTGGTTGCAGTGATAAACAAAAGAAGCAGTAGAAGCGTACCTATCGTTTCTCATTTGTTTTCAAACATCGCCGTTTACATTAAATATATAAATATTTTAAAATAACTATAGTTAAATAATGATTTGTGAGTAAACAGCTTAATTTTATTCGTTAAATAGTCCTAACAAATGCCACTCTTGATTTCCAAATTCTCTAGATAAATTCACTCCTCACTTCGTGAGTCGTGAATTTATCGATAATTTGGAAATCACTCGTGGCATTACTTATGATAATAAAGTAATCAGTGGATATTTTTGTTTAAGATCACTCAAATTAACGGGGTTTACATTAAATTATATAAAAGTTTTTTTAAGTATGTTTTTATTATAGGAAAATATTATTTTTTCCAACATCTAACAGCGATTATAGAACCTAGTATATTAGAGTTTGAAACGGCGATAGAAAAACTAAAGGTGTATAAAGCATCAGCTTCAGATGACATCCCATCAGAACGAAAAAAAAATAGAGATGGAAAATTCATGGACAAGATACGTCAGTTGGTTAGAACAATTTTGGAAAAAAAAAAAGAGTATCTTCCAAATTAATTTGTAAATATCGATTATCGTACAAATCTGTAAGAAATGAGATAAATCTGATTCCAACAACTTACTGTAGAGGTGTTTCTTTACTTTCAACTTCGTACAAAATTCTAACAAGTAGATTTGTACTCAGACTTAGGCCGGTAATCAGAAATCAGTCTTTACGCAAAGAGCGACTCCTTCCCCTCTCTACATCATAGAAAGGGGGAAAGAGTCGTTCTTTGCGGAAAGAATGGTTTCTGAATACGGGCCTAACTCTCTATATTGACGAAGTTTTGGTTGATGATCAGTGTGGATTTAGAATAGTCTTATATGGGTATAAATATATCAGGTATTTAGTCTAAGATCTTAAGAAATACATTGGAATATACTGTGCATCAACTGTATATACTTCAAAATACCTACTGCTTAATTAATATGCAGATGTTATATATTATTCTGCTGGAGTTCAGAGTTCCTAAGAATGTACCTAAATTGGACAGAGAGTAGGGCGCGTATAGGGAAACAGTTTTCAAATACTTTTGAAATTCACAATGTGTTAAATGAAGTAAATACAAAATCTCATCTAGTATTCATTTCTGTATTAGAAAACGCCGTCGAAAATTTATAGAATGAAAAAGGCCTACAACTTAATGGCAATAATATTCTCTTAGTTTCCACTGATGATGTAGTATTATTAGGCGATAGCTAGTGAATACTAAAGGTCTATAAGCACACTTTATTGTGTTATACTAATAAAGTGGGACTGGAAGTAAACATCAACAAAACTAAATACATATCCAAACTTAGAAATTGATTACATAATGTAAATAGTAAACTACAAATGAAAATTTTGGAGAAGTGGCGAAATTAAAAATTAAACATAGGGCTAATCTTTAAATGCAAATCATTATGAATTACGTTGACTCTTTTCATTCCAACTTCTCTCATAAAATATTAAACTGAAAAACATAAGACTGTTATTCTGTCATTTATACTACACGGATGTGATACGTGGACTACTACTTTAAGGCAAGAGAAACGATTACCAGTGTTTGAGAATAAAGTTCTAGGACAATTTTTGGAGCAAAGATAAATGAACAGACAACGAATTTAGAAGAATGTATAACAGTGAGCTACTTTTGATCTTTATGAGAAACCAGATATAATAAGAACAGTTAAGTCGCTTGTACAATTATGGGTAGGGCATGTGGAATGATGGGGGATTAAAGAGATGCAAGGAAACTCCTTTTAATAAAATTTTGGGGAAAGTCCCCAGTAGGAAGGGCAAGAATGGGATGGAGAATACTATTAACCATAATTTGGAGGAAGTTGGTTATTCAGGGGATGAATGGAAAATGCTATCTCAGATTAGGAATGTATGTACAACTTATGTCCACGCGGCTGTGAACCTATATTGTCAGTGTGTTAATTAGTTAAGAGCGATTTCAGTAGTAGTATCAGCAGAATAAATTTCATTGAACGACGAAATTTATAATTTCGGGTAATTAAACTCGCGAATGAAGGCACTAAGTGAAAGTTACCGCAAAATGTAATCAAATGCATTTAAGTCAGGTATTACGTCTTTTGTCGACACGAAGGACGGTATATTTTATACTGGGGCTTTAAAAATATCCACTCCGGCTGAGTTTATTAGACCCGTGCATGTCAGCCGCAATACACTAGAAGAAATTAAATTCTTTACAAAAATATTGTTTCTGTTAAAGAGGACTGTTAAAGTGATTTGTGAATTTCAACAAGAGCGTATCGAAAAGCATGTAATTAAGTCATACGTTCACATTTTGACAGAAAACCTTATTCAAAAGAAACATTTCACCAAACTAATATATTGACTCAGGCTTTCACGGCCGGAGTTATTATGATGATCTTCAAGACGATTTCCGGGCTTTAGGACGTGGTCTTGAGGCTCAAGACAACCCTTGAGGATTCCGGCCGCAGTCTGTGGCGAAACGTCGGGGAATTTCAAGCCCAAAGACCATGACCTATAGCTCAGAAATCTTCTTCAAGATCATCTTACCAAACTATTTTTGAATGCCGTAATATCTTAAACTGTTTCTATATAGCTTTCCATTTAACGACATTCTCTTTTATATCAGCTCTCTGTTGTCAAGATTCAAATATGAACGTGAATGGACCGATACATATTGCTAACAGACATATTAGGGCTGTGTTCTTATACATGCCCTAATGGACGATACGGGACGCAATATTGAGTAATTTACGACTCGAAAAAATCTCGTATGAATCCATGAACAGATCGGACCATGATAGTTAATTGGGTCATCAGAAACCCTGTTCATTCGTTAACCTGCGAAATATTAATTTCGTCATCATCATCAACAGCATCAAGGATTAGACCTGCTGGCCTGCTCCGATATCATGCTAGAATTGTTCTGTCCATCTTTTACTGGGTCTTCCAACATTGCTTCGTCCAAGTGGTTTGTAATGAAGAATCTCTTTCGGAATTCTATTGTTATCCATTATATTGATGTGGCCCGTGCATTCATCTCTGTATTGTATAATTCTATCTAATAGTATGAATATCTTTAGTTCCGGTCATAGGCAAAATCCTCACTTCGCCTTTGATATGTTATTGTACAGCCAGCCACACTCCTCAGAAACCTCAATTCTGACGTTCCCTTTCTTCGTTCCTGGTTTCTGGTTAAGACCCAGTGTTCCGATCCATACAGTAGTGTTGAAACCGCCATTGTTTTATAAAATTTCAAAAGTGTGTCCTTTGTAGTTCCTTTGAGACTTCGTTTTAAATTGATTTATTTTGTTTTCAATGTCTTTAATTCTTCTATATGATGATACATCACGTAATTAAAATTGTTCACCTGGTCTATTATTTTATTTTCTAACTGAATTTTTACTCTTAGTGGCTCATAGTCCATCGCTGTGGTCTCGAGGTAGCGTGCTGCCTTGTCACGCAGCGGGCCCGGGTTCGATCTCCGGTTGGAGCAGTTTTTCTGGGTGAGGTTTTATCGGGAGTTTTCCTCACCTGTAAGACAAATGTCAGGAAACCTTTAAGGCCCAAACGGTCCCCAAATTCATATGGCCATCATCATCATCATCATCAATCCTTATAATTATCATCATCATCATCATCATTCTTCTCCGGTGTGGAAAGCAACGGGAAGCAACCACACCTACAAATACCTAGTAAAGCTGCAAGCATAGCATGAAAATGCTATGATTTGAAGAAGGACCTGCCTTCGGGCAGAATTATTATGGATGGAGTGGCTCATACTCTCGAAAAGGTAAACATTTTGTTTTTAGAGTAGATATTTTCAAGTTGTATGTTTCACACATTTTACTTAATTTGTGAACTGCCCGTTGTAAGCTATCTTCTGTCTCATATATCACAACCTGATCGTCTGAAAAAAGTAAAGTATTTAATAAAATATCATCAATTTTAAAATGTATAGTTAAACAAATTTGCCAATTCTGTACGGCATCGTCTATATATATATATATATATATATATATATATATATATATATATATTATAACGTAATGGCGTACGTGGGCATCCTTGTTTTACTCCAGAGTTTATTGTCTCTGTTTTATTGTTTTGTTTGTTTTGTGACCCATGCTAATTAATATTTTATTATCTACATATAAACTTTCAATAATTTTAACCACATCTGTGGAATGCCTCTATTTATCAATGAACTAGTGTTAAATTCCCAACCCACCCGAGAAAAATTCTTCTTTTCCTATTTCTCACCTGATGACGCGAATAGAGCAGTATTACTCATTAAATTCAAAGCACAAGGAATAGACAATATGACAATAACTCTCCTGCAACAAAATAATTGACATTATTCTCCCTAAAATAACCCACATTTTTAATACCTCTATAATGACCGGGACCTATCCCCGACTCTGGAAAATGGCTCTAGTTCGTCCTACACCGAAATCAAACACTCTCAAAACACTCGATGATTATAGACCAATTAGTATTCTTCCCTGTTTATCTATAGCACTGGAACACATAATACACTCACAGTTAACAGACTACCTCACCACACACGACTTACTTGATGAGTATCAGTCTGGTTTTAGAACAGGACATCATACCAGTACTGCACTACTTGACATTGTAGAGGACATAAGAAACTCAATGAACAAAAGCAAACTCACCGCAATAGTCCTACTCGACTAAAGAAAAGCCTTTGACACAGTAGATATAGACTTAATTCTAGCGAGACTAAAGACACTACATCTGTCGGAAAACTGCATTGATTGGCGTAGATCTTACCTCACTAATCGTCAGCAATCAGTGCCTGTTAATAATCACATTTCTTTCTGGCGCTTGGTGAGGACAGTGGTACCTCAAGGCAGCGTCCTCGCTCCTCTTCTCTTCTTGATTTATATTAATGATGTGACCAAGAAACTACAACACTGCAAGCCTCATCTTTACGCCCAAGACTTACAGATTTGGACACACTTTAGTCCTGGCGAAATTAAGGAATATATTGACAAAGTAAACACTGACCTCAGACGTATATCTTTATGGTTCAGAGAATATGGGCTAAAACTAAATGTAAACAAAACGCAAGCAATAATTATCGGATATCAAGACTGTTTCACTCCATAAACAATGTCGATTTGCCGGCTGTCTTATTAGATAATGAACAAATTCCTTATACCGACGTCGTTACAAACTTGGGACTTTACTTAGATTCAAATTTAAATTGGCATGTCCAAGTAAAACAAACTTCTAAAAAGATCTTCTCCATAATGCATTCCATAAAGCGTCTCAAACGTTTTCTTCCTGCAGCTCTTAAAATAATTTAAATTCAAACCTTAGTGATGCAGCATTTTGACTACTGTGACGTTCTACTAACTGACATAAGTGACGGATTGTCGGACAAACTGCAGCGTGTCCATAATATGTGTATCAGATTCATATTTAATGTTCGAAAATACGATCACATTTCTCCATTATTCCACGAATTGTCATGGCTACATCTAAAAGAGAGAAGAAAATCGCACTGTCTAATTCTCCTATTTAAGATCCTACATACCTCGATTCCCAATTATTTATCATCCCGTTTCCAGTATCTATCCTCAAACCATAACTTAAACACAAGATCTCAACATAGTCTCTTACTTAATATACCGCAACATAGGACATCACATCACTCCATGTCATAAACCATCTTCACTTCTCGCAACTGGAATTCCCTACCACAAGAAATAAGGGGCTGCCGGACATTGGCATCTTTTAAAAGAAATCTAAATTTATATTTGCTCTAAACTCGACTTCATTATCATCCAGTGTAAGGTATATATATATTAATTGCCGTTTCCCGTATAATGTATCATATTTATATTAATATTATTATTATTATTATTATTATTATCGTATCATTATTGTTATTAACCTATAAAATGTTGTTTGTACATGACATTTACATTGCTACATTTATTGTATCTTTAACTGTTTATAATTAGTATAGTGTATATCTATATTTGTCAAAAAACTATTTGTATTTGTGCTGATTGAGTGAAAGAGAAGGCCTTATGCCCTTAACTCTGCCAGAATAATAAAGTATTATTAGTATTATTATTATTATTATTATTATTATTATTATTATTATTATATTTATTATTTATCATATTCATATTATTATTATTAATATAATTATTATTATATATTATTATCATTATTATATTGTTTATCATTGTTATTATTATTATTATATTATTATTATTATTATCGTGACTATTATCGTGACTGTTATTACTGTTATTATCGTATAAAATGTTTTTTGTACATGAAATTTACATTTCTACATTTAATGTATCTTTAACTGTTTATAATTAGTATAGTGTATATCTATATTTGTCAAATATTTATTTGTATTTGTGCTGGTTGAGTGGCCTTAACTCTGCCAGAATAAATAAAACATTATTATTATTATATTTCATAATTTCGTTCTATTCACCCTGTCAAAAGCCTTCTCAAAATCAATAAATGTCATATATGTTAGTAAGTTATATTCTCTATGTTCCTCTTTTTAATTGTGTTATAACATATATACAGTCTGAACAAGATCTTCCTTTTCCAAAACACTTTTAATGCCTTATACCAATTATTTAGATGTGTCGGATAGGAATGAAAACAATAACCATGTGTAACAAACTATACTGTATACTGTATAATTCAACACAAATTTAGTAATTTTTACTCGGATATTTTTCTTGTTTTATTAGAAATATTAAATAAATTAAACCAATACATATTATAGGAATCATCGGCAATTTAAGGCTTAATTGGCATTTCCGTAAAAAGAAAATCTGTATTAATTTTTAACCCGTCTTTGAGGGATGAAATTATATTTATGATATATATTTTAAATTGCTCGAATTGCCGAAAATAGTAAAACTATTGAAGATTTTAATGGTTAAGTAGTCATTAGTTTGAATAAGGATGCAGAGAGAATGGCATTGTGAATCCTGAACAATGGTACATGTCGACGTCATGAGCAGACAACAAACGGGTCGATAACAAATGAACTTGAAGAGAATTTGCCGTAAGAGACACTAGATCCCGAACAAACTTCTCTCGCATTGTCTTCATTCCAATAATAGTCACTATTCAGAAATCCTATTTCCTATTTTACACATGCAATTTTATTCATTTTCAGCTAATTTTGAAGAAATATAGCTACTGAGTTTGTTCTCATGAATAGATGTATTAAACGTTTTTAAATTTTCAACTATCCTCTTAGACACGGAAAACTTTTGACAGTATTCCCCCTTATTATTTGTGGGAATCTCATCTCCCTGCGTCCCCCCAAAATTGAAATGAATCGTTGTAAGACACACATACACACATATTATATAATATGGTATGATAAGATAAATAATATACAGGTATAATCTATATATATATATCCAGTGCTAACGTGTAGGGGTATAGTCGTTGCCTCGTGCATAGAACCCGAGTTCGATCCTCGGTCGGGGCAAGTTCACTAGGTGAGGTTTTTAGAGGTATTTCCTCACTTGTAAAACAAATTAAAGGGAAACTTGCAGACCCAAACGATAACCCGAATATAATCTGGCCCCACAATCATCATAATATCGTATTCGCCATGTTTAGTATGAATGTATATGTTAATGATGTATGTTGTCTTAAATGTTCATGTTGTTTCGGAAGTAGAGTTGGCACTGAACTAATCACTCATCCGGGAGGCCTTTGAACACCTTGTGGTCAAAAAAGTAACTGTATGATCCATAGTATCAATTCTTCTTCTGCAATATGGTTTCCCTTAAATGACCGGGTGGTGTGAGATATGCTAATGTATCTACAAATGTATAGATCAAATCTACATATAGTGTATATGTATATGAAGCATCTATATATATATATATATATATATATATATGTATATCCCATTCGTCCCACATGGGGATACGGGTGCTCCCTGGTGAGAGTTTCTTAACCAAGCTAATTTACGCCTATTTACCTGCACATGTTAACTAGTGGCATGTGGTTAGCACATCGCCTCAATGTGAAATCTAATAAGCAACTAAGGAATTACTTATATTTAGGTGTACACCATACTTTACTTTCACACCTGAATACGAAAATTCTGAGGTAAATAAAGCCATGAATAAACTTCGTATGTTAGAGTTCCCCATTTCTAAATGACAATGCTATCCATGGAGAATTAAATTAATCCAAAAACTCAATTTTAATCAGAAATAGTGTATTATCTTGTTCTTTCCCTGTACCTTACAAACACATACGTATACTGTATATATATATATATATATATATATATATATATGACGTTTAATTCTCTAACGAGGCAAATCTATTTTCTTTTCGGAGCCAAATTAGACATAGGCCTATAACATGTGACTAAACCAGCAGTTGCACAGTACAGCTAGCACTGTGTCTCCGACTAGTTCATGATTAATATGTAAATGATCGAATTAATACATTGGCGAAATCATAACAGTGTGTAGTCTCAAAATAATGCTTATAATGCTATGAGTTCGATTATGAAATTTTAATCAGTAAAAAAGGGCTTACAAGTGACAGTTAAACATTATGAATTAAATATAATAAAATTATACATAAAATAAATAATTAATTCCTATCTATACTCACATACCCAAAAGATTACATTACAAGTTCCATTGTGTCTGTACAAAATACATATAAATAAGGAAGTAATGATGGAGGGATCACATTAAAACGATTTTATGCTGGGCAGTTTTTTGTAGCAATTAGTGTCTAGATCACTCAATCCATATAATATAACATAGCGTTTGCAAAATGTTGAAAGGAATGGGTAATTGAAATAGGTGTTTTAAAAATTACCACCGGCTCTTCAAAGGAACTTAGGGGAATACCTATGGGACCTATGGGGCAGCAAATAGGCCCAAATATGGCAATCCTGTAGGTTAAAGTAAAACATTCCTAAAGTTTGGAGATAGTAGAAGGGTCTATTTATGTTGGGCTCTTACGAATGAAGTAATAGTAGATAATAGGAAGATATGTGCACATAGTGGGGAAGCGATTTAGCCCAAATGATCATGTGATCCAAAAATACTATAAAAGAAACATAATTCTATTCTTATTTCTCATTTTCTAGAAACACTCGACCCATAAACAAGTCAAGAACTTAAAGTCAACTCTTTAAAGTCAAAGTTACAGCGGAAATCAGCATTTAAGTAAATTTGGAGAGAATCGATTAACTTCTGCAAATATGTATACTTATAAAAAGTTTGAGATGAAACTTACAACATTTTTATCTTAGCGTATACAACGCGGACTAATTAGTGTTAATAAATTAACTATTGATTAAGGCCGCATTATTGAAGTTTACATAATCGCGGTTAATATAGGTGCGATTGAATAAAATTAAGAATATTATCATTGTGGGCCATGCGTGTCCTCAATTTATCAACTATTGTATTCGCAAGCTGAATTTAATAGACCCAATCGTCTTGTCTCGCCAAGAAGTTGTACAAAAATGTTTTCTTCGGCAATTACAATATTCACAGTACAAAGAAAATCCCATCCCTAGATAAGATCTCATGTTCACCAAGCTAGCCGACCATCATTCCAATCTTACCAAATCATAGTATAACTATCATACATATAACCGTCCTGCCACGTTGTGGCCTTGAGCAATTGGGTTTCTAACGGTAACGAGAATCACGATTGTTAAAACAAAGAAACGACAGTAGCAGACCGGATAGAAATAGGAGCAAAATAGCAGACCAAGATCCCGATTAGCAAAACCAACACCGAAGTGGCAACACAGGAGGACGTTAATAGCTTACGGCAGCCAAACAATCAACGTATTATTCGACAATGTTAACAACGGAGAAACTGTGAACTAAAAGAATGTGATAAGGGTGAGTAGGTGTTGGAGGTAGTAGACCCCTGTGTCAGGTTGCAGTGACAGTGTTTATTATCCGTCAGTGGTGCACGGTCAGTTGTTAGTGACAATGTCAAGTGCGAAAGTTAGATCCTATATTGACAGAATATACACATTTAAGCCTGCCAGACAGTAAATGAATATCAGTGCTGATTTCATTTCTCTGTATGTTACATTATCCAGAAACCCATAGGCATACAAACTCCGAAGATCTTTTATTAAACTTCATCTCCTATTTCAAGTAGGTCTATCGCTATATTTTGCCCACAGATTATACCAATTGCCCAGTCATTAGTTTGTACCAATGGTGGAAGGAGACACTTTCCGTATTTTCACCACTAGCGCCATTGCTTCCCCTCTCCAGCTAAAAAGTTAAGTCGGTCGACTAATAGCATTCAATGGCCGTAAGTAAAATAAAATATAAAGATTTATATCAAGAGTTATACTTTTTTATTTGTGTTTTATCTTTCAACAGTGTATATCATGTATAGTACCAATATATGTATAGTTGGAGACTCCACAAACCAATGCACCGACGTAAATTTTTAAAAACTGAACAATAAATCATAAAATGGATTTAATTAATAGTATAAATCAATCAGCAGTAGAACACGAACTGATGGAATCGACAGCTACAATCAGTACTAATAATTCTGATAATAATGATCGCGAAAGCTCTGCCTTAATAAAGTTGATGTAAACGCAAGTACCTCTAACATGAAACCTGCACTAGAATCTAATAAATTTCACGAAACTCCATATATTGCCCGAATGTACACTTAGTAAAAAAAAAGAACGAGAGGCTTTAAAACGCAGAGTCCCTGTTAGGAAACATTGCGCATGCTCGAAGAATTAAAAGCTGTGGTTCACTGAGTAATCCATTTTTAAGTGCTTTAAATACCCTGTATTTGGTTTGAATATTCTTAATTAGTTAAAGAGCAGTGAAGGAGGCACGTTTTTAGATATTTACGAGAGTTCGACTTATACAGTATTACAAAAATTGCGACATTTCAAATAAAGTTATACTCCCGTGCATAGTGTAAAAGTAAACAAGAGAACCTAGGAATTGCGACATTTCAAATAAAGTTATACTCCCGTGCATAGTGTAAAAGTAAACAAGAGAACCTAGGAATTAGA
Source organism: Diploptera punctata (assembly GCA_030220185.1). Taxonomy (NCBI): domain Eukaryota; kingdom Metazoa; phylum Arthropoda; class Insecta; order Blattodea; family Blaberidae; genus Diploptera; species Diploptera punctata. Next base: position 74,443 of record JASPKZ010002136.1, on the reverse strand, counting down.
CGTGTAGCATACATCGTTAAATCAATTACGAAAAATGAAATGTTTATGACAGCCAGTCTTCATATCCCGCGACAATGATTTTATGTTATCTATTTGTTATTTCCCCAAAATACATCACATAACATTTAATTCCAGACACGTAATCTAAGCCCACTTTACACTATTTTAAGTAATATTCCTGCCTTCGTAAACTCTATGTCTTAATAATAATGCTATAAATGTATGCAATGAAAAGATAATACAGCTTCATATATTTATGTGTAGTCCAGCACTGTGGTCTAGAGGTAGCATGCTACCTTGTCACGGAGCGGGTCCGGGTTCGATTCCCGGTCGGGACAAGCTCCTGGGTGAGATTTTTCGGGGCTTTTCTTCTCACCTGTAAGACAAATATCAGGAAGCTTAAGGCCCATCGGGCCCCGAAAAACATACGGCCATCATCATCATCATCCTTACCATCATCATCTTTCACAGGTGTGGAAAGCAACGGGAAGCTACCAAACCTATAATTCCCTAGTAAAGCAGCAAAGCATAGCATGAAAATGATTGCAGTGTAGGACCTGCCCTAGGGTAGAATTACTATGGATGAATATTTAAGTATTTATTTATTTATTACCGAGGTAAAGTTTCACTCTTCAATTGAAATACTTAGTTTATGTAGGTCAAGTCTAGCCTAGTAATAACCCATAGATGATGGACAACAACAATAATAACAATAATAATAGGCTAATAATAAAAATAATAATAATAAAATAGTAATACTACCAAATAGTTAGTTCGTTTTTTCTTTGAGAGTAGACAGAAAAAATAAAATAGAAAACATTGTAAAAATTTAAAAAAATAATAACCGCAACGGAATCGAATCTATACCTCTATGCATACGAGACAAGCCATAAGGCACTGTGATAAGCGTTCGCTGCCTTAATAGGCATAAAATAATGCTCTTCATTGGAGGAAGGGAAATGTATTGTAGTTCTACTGTGCATTTTTTATTCGTGTGAATCGCGCGTTAAAACTTAAATGTTCGAGATCATGAGTCCGCTCATTCCTTTTTCTTTATTGCTAAGTGTACATGTATTGTATCTAGCTAACATCAAGAAAAATTTAAGAGACTAACAAAAATGTCCAAAATACTAATAATAAAATTGAGACCACTAACAAAATAGTAGATCAGAATAAAACAATAATTAGAAGTTGAAATAAAACAAAGCATGCATATATATTCGTTAAGGAATTTAAAGATGCCGTAACGCGTAGAAATTAGAGTCAATAATGAATCCCTTCGAGCACAGTTAAGACAAGAGATTGAGCAGAACAATCTATAAACGTGGATTTGAATCGTCGTGAAGGAGAAATTGACCACCATCGATATCGCGATCCTGAATCTCAATAAAACTCTGGTAGACATAGCAAATTAACATGGGACACTAAAAGTAACTCTGCTGATATAAAATCGTGAACAAGATGAGCGTATTGAAAATTTACAAAATTAAATCACGAATAAATTGACGGAATAAAATAAAAGGGTAAATTGAAGAAAATAGAAATAAAAAAATATGAGATATCTGATAATATAGCGAAAACAAGACGCACGGTTGCCAAAAAATCAGAAAAAGATATCACAGAAAATAGCTGATGTAGTAGGTCTCAAGGAAGTCAAATTCAAAACAAGCACATAGAGGACAATACTCAAAATGAAGCAGTAAACTGACGGGTAACACGGAAATTTCGTGTTCTTATTTAACAGAAACAAGGATGGAGTCGGCCGACTTTATCCCACTGAACATGGGCAATGCACGTCCGGCGGTTCAATGCATTAACACTTGTGAATCCGTAGGCAGCATATCCATAGGTCACAAAATATATTTTCAAGCATATATAATAGATATTCAGTTGTCCATACATGATGCAAAAGACTACGCAACTCCAACACAATTCCATAATGAATTAGATATCTCTCTACGGTTCAAACAAATTCCGAAATCACATTATAGATATATCATTCGTAAATGTCTCCATGGTAATGCATTTAATTGCAGTGAGGTTAACTTTCTGGACAATGTTTATTATGAAACGTTGAAACGCGCACTTATGAATCAATTTTCAATACAGAAAAGCAATTAAAGATTCGGAATGAATTGGGCAATGGAATATACACATTTAGATATGTGGTGACGTTTTCGCAATACTTTCTAACATTAGCTAATGAAGATAAATTATTATTGTCGCCTCTCTTATCAGATCCCGAGCTTATCCAAATCACGATAAATCATTATCGTATAGCAATTAAGCCTAGCTTCTTGGTAGCAAACATCAGTGGAGCAGATCAGTTGTTAGATAACCTCCACATGTTAGAAGGCATAGGTAATAATAAGGGATTCATTAACAAAAGAAAAAATGAAAAAATAATTAATGAAAGGGAAATTAATAAGATACATTCGACATAGATTTTCAAATGGACGACGAGGCACGCCAACAAAATAAGAAAAGTGCCTAAATATCAGAATAAACCCTCAGGATTCAATTAGACAGAATATTTCCCAGGGAAAATGGTCATTTAACAAAAGTAATAATTTAACAATGGAAGAATGAACAGAGACGCCCCATGTGCAACAAAAAATCTGACATGAATATATGAAGAACTGAGGGAAGGATAAATAGGCCCTATAACTACAGTAAAGGTAGGATTGAGGATAATAGATATATTCCGTACAATCGTCCACAGTCAGAAATATATTCGGAAAATTATCGAGATTGTCAGGATTTCTCATTGGCCTATAATCCTAATAATCGCAAATATGGATAACGTAGTATGTGTCACCCATACTCAAATTTTAGTTAGAAATATAGAGTGTTTTATGTACTTCCCCGCACAATAATATGTGTGCAAATTATTGCGCTATTTCTTTTTAGATTTCTTATGTCCACCGCTGTGGTCTCGAGTAGCTTGCTAGCTCGTCACGCAGCAGGCCCAGGTTCGATCCCCGGCCGTGATAGTTTCCTGGATCAGCTTTTTTATCATAGTTTTTCCTCGCCTATAAGACAAATATCAGGAACCTTTAAGGCCCAAACGGTCCGCGAACATCATAATGGCCATCGAAATCATCATCTTTAATATTCATCTTAAATTGAGGTTAGGATTAGGGACTCTCCTGGCGCACCACTATCTTCATCATCACCCATCGTATTATCGGGGAAACGTAACCTCGCCTTCCAGGCGCTCCAAACTCAGACGTGGGTTATAATTACGCCAATGCTAAGAGAGAACACCAGAAATGTCCAAATGGACAAACAGGGCTATTAAAAGAAGTATATTTCTTATTACAGGAGGAGACCGGCAGCCGAGGCCTTTAGTCACGCGCAGAGAATTGTTTGATTTAATACATTTAAGAAATGTGTTCGATACATGCAATAAGTAAATAAATTAGAGTTCGGGGAAAGTTCAGAGAATATGTTAAAATATATTTAAAAACAGTATATTATGAAAAGTTATTTTTTCAAACGTATGAAGTTGTGCGTAAGAAAAAAAAAGAAGATACATTTTTACTGAAGTATTCTGATTGGCTAGACGTGAATGTTAAATGTCAGTCGTTAGAAAATTCTGGGATCGGAAGACCGAAAAAATATCTACAAGAGGCTGGAATAAGAACGAAAGAATATGTAGTTCATTCACTTACTCGGGAATTCTCTCGCGATCAAATTATAGTCCGGTCAAAATAGACATTTCAATTTACAAAAATTCGCATAGAGCTGAAAATTGGTACGAATGTTGGAAACACCAATATAAATGAAATGTAAAAAGTCCCCATCGATACCACATCTGCAAAAAAGGTTATTCAAGGTCAACGTTCGCGAGTATGGTTTTTTACATTTGTCAGCCAAACGGCAAGTTATATCATACAAATAGGTTAGACAAAAGTTGAAGATCATGTAATTGTCTACACAAATTGTTTTTATACTTTTTTCATATGAATCACCATTCTTGAGATATCGCGATTCTAAAATTTGAAGAAGCCGGATTCTACATAATATGCACACATTTCCGCACCATCTATGTGGTAGTTTACGTGGCGCACTTTTCTTAATGTGGTGTCTTCCAGAGATATACTCAACGATCTATTTTGATTACGTTTTAATAGATAATATTCTGTTAATTAAAAATGGTACTATTGGGAATGGTTAAGTGACAAAGTTATTAATAATTCCAGGCAATGTTAATCTGACTGAAAATCTTCGAATTCTATTACGACAGTAATGACTTTTTCGATTTCTTCTTCTTCTTGCGGGAATATTTTTAATTGTTCTGACAAAGATGTATCAGTTGTTTCCTCATTTAAATCTTATAAATCTTCACCTGTTCCATTTGATTCAATATTGGAGCAAGACTGGCCTTGACAATAATTGGTACATACTGGTGAACAAAATAATCCGACTTTTTTACAGCCACATTTTGCATTAAAACCCTTTTTGCAATTGCAGAAAATGGTGTTAAGAATATTTGTGGAGCAGGTGGGAGTAATGTTTGAATTGGTTCCAAAGTATTATATATTAATTGATTCAATTGCAATTTTGATTTGAAATATCTAGGCTAACAGCAGTCATAATACCGTGGCTGATATTAGTACATACCAGTTTTAATAGTTCTAGTTTAAATTGCATATTTTTAAGAATTACTTGTTCCGAAAAGTAAGTCAATGACTCCGGAATATCCCTGTTAATAAACATTCGACTAGGCGAGGGGTAATGTCCTCTCGAATCATCGCTGCTGCAGATTTGATGATTCTAAATCGTTCTTCCTTTTCATTTTGACTTTTTTTTTCTCATACGAAGCTTGGTTAAGAATATCGTGATGATCATACTTTAACTTCATTCGAATCTTAATTGATATATTATCTAAAGCTGGACTTTTCCAAATGTTATGCAATTCTTCCAATGAAAATTGATAGTCATGATTTTTTCTCCATTGCAACATTAGTAGATTCATCTTGAGAACGACCGATTTTACCCCCAGTGGTGGGTCTCAAGAAGGAATTATGGCAATTATTATGGTACCTAGCCCCGGCAACAACTAAATCATATTCGTACTGAATACGTGCAGTAACATGTTTTGCTACGTCATTAGAACAAGTCCGAGCTACCATCAGAATGAATTTTTTTAATTCAAGTGTAGCAACTTTATGAATTTTACGTCTAACATTTTACGCCTTTTCTTTTTAGCCTCTTCATTCGCGTCATCTCCACAAAATAAGAAATATTTGTTTAACAAGAAACGGATTCACTTACGCTGTAGTAAGAGTTGGACTGATTAGAGATGTACTAACTTGCTCCATGTCATGCGGTCTTTTAACTGCAGCAATAAAACACTTCTGAGTGTACATTTTACGGCACTGCACATGAATTGCCACAAATTTCCTGTCCTACAGGTATTCAGAAAACCCATCATTTCTTTCAACACTTGAATCGATCAAAGTCTTCATTCCACGATCAACTGTAACTGTTTAATTTTCAGTCAAAGGTTTACTAGAAATAAAGCAAAATTGCGACAATTTTTAAAATTATTGAACACAAATTGTTGTAAGAAATATTATTAACAAGCACGTGTATCAATAGCTACGCGTACTCACTGTAAGGGAACACTATACTAAAAGTCTTCGTTTATGCCTTCCAGAAAAAAAAATGACTGTTGCCACCCGGACAAAAATAGAATAGTCGGCAGATGTTGCTTAATGTTATCGGCCCAATTAAATTAGAGACTGAGTTTCTTTTTTATGCATATTCTTACCATCATATAATATAATATAATTTGTATAAATAAGTTATTCCACCAATATTGTTATTATATTAAATATCCCACGCCGTAGCGTAGTGGTTAAGGCACTGAGCTACAAGCCGGAGGGTCAATGGTTCAAGTCCCGTTGGGGGTCAGGATTTTTAAACTGACCCAAACCCTCTGGCGGCACAATGGCCCTGGGGTCGACTCAGCCTCTAACGTAAATGAGTACCAGAGCGCCTGTTCTGAGGGTAAAGGCGGCCGTCATGCAGGGCTGACAACCCGGATGACATAAAGTGCCGATTGTCTAGAAAAAGTGGGAGCCTTAACCTCCTACTACCCCAAGGGCCTCCGGGCCTGTTGTGGGATCACTTTACACTTTTATATCCCATAATGTATAGTAGGTTGACTTGCGGTTCAAAAGCGTGCATATTATTGTTTTCGGTGTTTCAAATAGTGATATCTCAAGAATGGCGATTCTTATGAAAAAAGTATAAGAACATGTTTTGTAGATAATTGAATTGTCTACAACGTTTGTCTGACATATTTGTATGATAAAACTTACCGTTTGGCTGAAAAATGGAAAACACCCATATTCGCGAAATTTGACCTTGAATAATTTTTTGCCGATGTGCAATCGACGGGGACTTTTCACATTTCATTCATAATGGTGTTCCCAACATTCGTACAAATTTTCAGCTCTATACGAATTTTTGTAAGCCTACTCTTATTTTTTGAGCTAACGTGACCGGGATATTACTCTTACAACAAACAAGTCATTTAAATGATCTAGTAAACGCGATTCTACTGATATTTACAAAGAAATCACATAAACAACCCCAAAAAGAGCTTCAAAATATAATAAAACTTACATATCACCCTGTTTAACACCCCAATCTAAGACGCCGGATGAAGCACTGCCATATTTCGTTGATAGTAAATTAACAAAACGTCAATAATATATTAACATGAAACTAGGTGCCAAAAAAGAGCGGTTGTGATATTTACCAGACCTGTAATGCTATTTGGGAGGCAAAATTGTTTTTATACACTTCCAAGACTATGTTCAACTGACATACTTCAGCAGAAATAAGGTTATAGGCTGTAATCGATCATTGCATAGAATCGCTTGTGTCGGCGAAGCAGGAAGTATCGAAAAGAGCGGTCGAATCGGGAATTTTTTTTTTTGTAATTGTATTCGAATAGGGGGCGGTGTGTTAGCAACAGTGGTAAAAGGAAACACAATCAAATATTTAATGGTCCGGATGATGGACAACAGCGATTCTGCCTTGTTTGTTATTTCATTGGTTTATCTTCAGATGTCATGCAAATAATATTTAAATAAAATGACACTATCCTCTGGCAATTCAAAGAACTTCATCTACCAGATTCTGTCGGCACATTAAACTATTAAATTCATACAATTTGCAATATTACCAATCGACGTGCTTTCTGAAGCAAGTCGCAAGCATGTGAGACGTTTCCAAGAAGGACACGCACGCTAATTATTTCGCAAAGATAATATGCAAGAAGTCTGAAATGTACTTCTCATAACATCAGATCCAGTGATAACGTATCAGTCTCTATGTCTACAAAAAAGTAAGTCCATGCCACAAGAGGTGCGAGATCTTTTAGAACAACCGAAAATAACGTTTGGCGTGGTAGAAAACAGAACAGTAATTGTGGAAGAAGAAGACGAAGCAGAATAAGGAAAGAAGAAGAATAGGAGGACGTTGCTGCGGAGGGATACGATGACAGCGATTATTACGGTACTTTTGTACATTATAAAAGTGTTGATTTATTTTAAGGATCAGACCTCTAAGAAGACCTTAATGTTTTGAATCGGAATATAATTTTAATGTAGTTCTAAATACATATTTAATCGTATTTTAAGACAATAGTAACCTACACTTATAAATACACAATAGTTTGGATAGTTATAACTTTGAAAGACACATTTTTTCAGCTAAATTTCGCTTATGACCCTTTGTGCGGCGGTATAATTTTTGGCTATCAAGTATTTTTTTTTGGAGAACCTAATGTCAATTCAAACAATCAAGTTACCAAAGAGATCACCACCCTAGATAAGACATCATGTTCACTAAGCAAGCCGATTCTCCATCGAATTTTATCAAATCGCAGTATAAACCAATCCAATTTACAACCGTCCTGCACAAACACTACATTTAATAAATAATAGTTTAAAAATCTAAAACAACACGCTTTATTAGAAAATCGAACTAAAAATTGATAAAATAATTTTAATTTCCAACACGCTTGAGATACAATTAAAGTGGTCAACAAAATAATAATCTCCAACACATCTAGAATAAAATTAGTTATTAAAAAAAAATACCATCAAAAGCATGGGGTGCTCTATATCAATTATATATTTGATAATAAACATATATTGGTAAAAGTAAAGTCTCTAAGAAGAAGACGTAAAAACCGTAAAATGCACCCCACACGCTTTTGATGGGAAAATTATTTTTTTTGTAGATAACTCTAGTTTTATTCTAGATGTGTAGGAGATGATTTTTTGTTGACCACTTTAATTTTATCCCAAACGTGTTGGAATTATTTTTTTTATTTTTTCTTTTGGTTTTCTAATAAATCGTGTTGTATTTTATTTTTTCCAACTATTACTTAGTTTTTATATTTAGTTTGGTTTTCTAATAAAGCGTGTTGTTTTAGTTTTTTTAAACTATTACTTATATTTTATATTTTAGTTTGGTTTTTCTAATAAAGCGTGTTGTTTTAGTTTTTTTAAACTATTATTTATTTATTTATTTTAGTTTGGTTTTCTAATAAAGCGTGTTGTTTTAGTTTTTTAAACTATTATTTATTTATTTTTATTTTTAGTTTAATTGATTGTCATAAACCGTTATCCCATGAAAATCTAATTGCTTAATACTTTTCTAAAAAAATCCTCCGGGCCGGATTTGTACCAGCGAGCTTTGGATTACTGAAATTATGTACCACTGCAGTCCATCGCTCTACCACCAGAGCTCTTTACAACGATTGGCTAAAAAAGTCAATAAGTCCGCAACCTATTATAACCGGTTTTTAATATTTTTTTGTTTTTCTGACGATTCTGGCCAGGATATTAGAAAACAAATTATGAAATTATTGTATTGTCTTGAGTCCTTTACAAGTATGCAAAGTTTCAATTCCATGCAATGTTTTTGTGTGTGTGTAAAAATCGTGTTCAAAGATTCCGTTTATATAAATAGACAGATACAGGTCAAACTAATATAAAAGCGTGTAAAAAACGTTAGGTCGAGTGGTTTTAACCAGCAAATCAGAGTAAGAGCTGAAGCGAAAATATAAAAATAATATTAGCTGCCGCAATTTTCGGTTGTTCGCAAAGAAATTCCATAAGTCGTATAATCTTCTGAAATAAAATTATACAACTATTCTCCAAAACCAGCAAAATTTTAAAATTATGAGGTGGGATTTTGCTGAAGGCGGGTACTTAATTATCGACCTATTACCCTCCGTATTTTTTCTTCTCACAACTTAACTGAATATATACGACATTATAAATATATATATATATATATATATATATATATATAAAAGTAATGGAGATCTTTGCTATAAATTCAACTTGCCAATGAATTCGCTTAGATTAAGCACTTCATGCGTGATGGACATTTAGTTTTCCGCAGACGTGAAATTATTGAGATTATTTCTGATGAAAATATTAAAAAAAAAGTTTTTGGACCAAGAGAAATGAACAGGCAGGTGCATGGAGAAAACTTTGCAACAGTGAGCATACGTATTGCTTTATAGAAAGCAAGATATAATAACAGTTAAGTCTCATAGAATGCGATTGGCAGGACATGTGGTAACGATGGAGAATGAAGAGCTGAATGAAAATTTCTTGTAGGAAACTAGAAGGAAAACGCCCAGTTGGTATACCAAGAATCAGATGGGAGAATAACATTAATCTTGATTTGGGGGAAGTAGATTATGCAGACGATGATTGGAAAACATTAGCTCAACTTAGGGATTATGGAGAGTTTATGTCCGCGCGGCCATGAACTTATGCGTTCGATGAAATAGTTACATATATATATATATATATATATATATTCATACAGAATACATTGTATAATGAACAAGGAAAACAAACATGGCAAGAATTATGTGTGTACTTAATTAAAATAACTACTTAATGGTAGCATTTTTTAGGAACAAAACTCGGAATTTAGTAATGAATTTAAAAATAATGCCTAGTTTGTTAACCAAAAAATTGATAAATAGGAGGAAGAGTTACCCGAAACGAATATTTTAAAATCTCTCTAGTTTTGAAGGTAAAGTCATCTCGTAACTAAACCGCTTCTCTTACTGTTTCACACTTCTAAAATATAAACCCTATTCATGGATTGCCATATTGAAACTCAAACTCCATTTCGGCTTGTCTTACCTAATTGATGGAACATGTTTTGAAAGGCCTTCACGGTTTTATCTAATAGAGGAAGTTTTTTAATAAACAGAAATCCAATTTAATTCATGACGACTGACAGAGCAGGTGGTTATTTTAATATTTTAAAATAAATTGGCGTACTACATAATCTCAATTAGATTACAATGCATATAGAAATATGATAATTTCTTTCGCTTATCAGTTATTGAAAATTAAATATTCCAATAGTGATGTCAGCAAGAGACACGAGAATGAAGGAATGAAAACCGTGAGCAACTCCTTAATTATTTTTAGTTGTACTATTTTGTCAGTGTATGAAATCCATGTAATGGAAATGGACATGGCATGTAGCTCCAATCGGTGACAGTAGAAGTGATTTAAAAGCATTTACCTAGATGTTTTCTTTGAGATTTAAGTAAAATAAATAAATACCATTCCTCCATACTCATCTCATTAATTTAGTTTCATTTAATTCATGTGACGGTGCGTGTCCCACCGGCACCTTTTGTCGTTTCCAGACCTCTAATATAGAGCTTCAATTCATCTCTATCATCGACTCGACGCTGAGGTTGAGCACGAGTTGAGGGTATTTGTGATAGTGTAAGTAACAATGTAATATTTTGATTAAATCATAACGAAATGGTTCTGAACTAGAATGTTATCTGATCATAGGAAGAAGTGAAAGACCTTAGTGAATGCAGAATTCATAAGGCGTTGAATAAGACAGTGTGTTGTTTATGTGTGATCAGAATATCTATACAAGGTAACTGATACGGACGAGTGTCCATTACGTGTAAAACACATCAAGCATTATTTGTAATACTATTGCTTGGTGTTAAAGTTCACCAAGTATTCTAGACTCTTTTATAATAAAATCATATTCCTCCCATTCCAAATCGTTAAGCACCCATCTCCTAACATTCATTCTTCTTAAGACATGAGGCAAAAATACAAGCTCTGGTCTTCCTGTCTTCATTTTATCACTTCGTTTGCAATTGAAATTGTTCTATTATTCTGACTTCTTGTTCGAAACAGGAAATTCTTTTGCTATTAATCAACCATTACATAAGACTTTAATATATATATATATATATATATATATGTATATATATATATATATTTCAATATTCACTTCAGTCCAATGAAAACAATAGTCTCAAGAAATTAAGGAAATACGAGTAGGAATTAAAAATAACAAAAATGAACAGAATGACGTAACGCTTATGACGTAGTATAAAAATCGTCAGTCACACTGAAGCTACATAAAACAAGCGAATTCCTCAAAAAGTTAAATTAATAGTTCGATTTTGTTTTGTTTACGCAGTAATGTTTTTTGTTAAAGGAAATATAAATTGCGATCAGTTGAGCAGTTTTAAAAATGTTAAGTTTCAAGTTCACTTACATATCCAATGGTCCGAAATAGCTGACTTATGGAAGTCTTTATTTCATAATTAAATCATATATACAAGTTTTGTTGTGCGGTAAATTACATTTTGTGGGCTGTAGAACTTTGCAAATGTTCCCGCTAAGAGTTACGTCTTTCAGGTAAACCCTTGGTCGACGTTTCTGATTGGCCAACTCCATCTATTTTTATTTTTTCGAATACTAGATGCGCGTCGTTGCGAAAGAATGGCGGCCGTTTAGGGCATACTTATATTCATGAAGTTTTAAAAAAACATAGAACGTCATGGATACAAATTCAATAACTACATTCGTTCAGAATTCGATAAAAATGATTTTGAATAAATCCAATATTTTACATTAAGTGTAATTATTTTTTATGTAATTTTTTGTAATATTTCAATTAATAAAGTGGAATTCACCCTTTGCCGCATCCCGCATTCCATCTCTATATCTCTTTCTCATTCCATTCATCTTGTACTATGTCCCTGTAGAGCATAACCCTTCTAATTCCTTCCTTGCATTTAGTTGCATGTCTTCCACTTCTCCTTCTGTTGTCTGGGTTACAATTCGAAGATTATCGTGACCATATAAACTCCTCCATCCACATTACATGATTGTCTCATACTAACTGCCTAATTTATATCCTCAATTGCGAGATTTGACATATATTTACTTTTGGTTACGGTTTCATTCATATATTCAATAGGATCTAAATTTTAAAAAAATGCAATATATGGCATAAACCACTGTACATCTTATTTCGTTCATAACTAACATACATTATTTTTCAAGGATATGCTCGCAAATATGAGAAATTAATTTTAACACAATTATTCATAACTAGCGGTTGCTCAGCGGTCGAAATTGAACATTTCATTAAATTTTTAAGTTTGTCACAAATTATGCATTAATTTTCAATTTATTTTAAAAATACGAACGATAATAAAATGTGTGGTATAGCTTGGCTAAGTCATATTTAGAAACAATAACGCGTCATTTGACATTTGTGTACAATTTATTTACTTACTTACTTACTTACTCACTGGCACTATCGAACCCGTAGGTTCATGGCCGCACGGACATAAGCTCTCCATACATCCCTATCCTGAGCTAATGCTTTCCAATCATTCCCTGTATATCTACTTCCCTCAAATCATAGTTAATGTTGTTCTCCACTCATTCTTGGTCTACCAACTGGGGCGTTTTCCTTCTGGCTTTGCCTACAAGACGTTGTCCATGCACGTTCTTCATTCCCATACGCTAACATTGTCCTGCCATCGCAGGTCTACGGGACTTAACTGGTTCTTATTATATTCTGGCTTCCCTATAAAGACCATGTAGTTCATTGATATGTAGTCTTCTCCATTCACCTGTCTGTTCATCTCTTTTTGGTCCAAAAATTTTCCTAAGAACTTTATTCTCAAATACTCGTAATCTCCTTTCCTCCCTTAAGTAAGAGTCCCATGTTTCGCACCCATATATATAACTGGTAGAATAATAGTTTTATATATATTTTCAGCTTAACATTTTTTTAAAGGAGTTGGGACATCAAAAGTCTCTGCAATGCATAATAGCATGCATTTCCAGATTGAGCCTATGTTTAATTTCTTTGTGGCATCTCATTCCTATTTGTGATTATTGTTCCTAGGTATTTTGAATTCAGCCAATTCCTCAAAATTCCCTTCATTTGTCATTAGCTGTCCATTTCCATTATATAATGTATTTCTACGTGTGGACCCATATATTTAGTTTTAACTGATATTTTACTTCCATTCCTAATTTCTTAGTGTTACTCAATAGGTGTGCGTGTTGGCCTTAGTATCTCCTCGCTGATCGGCCAGTAGTACTACATCATCAGCATAAACTAACAGCGTATTAATACCATTCGTTTGTAGGCCTTCCTCATTCTCTAACGTATTTAATGGCATCTCTAGTACAACATTTAATATGTAGAGGAGATAGATGCATCTCCTGCTTCTTCAACCCATTCTGGATTTCAAAAGTGTCTGAAAACTGTTTGCTACACGCACACCTACTCGTTGAGCCTTTAGACACAATCGTATAAGTCTAACTAACTTTTTAGGAATTCCGAACTCCAGCGGGATATATATAATAACTTCTCTTCTATCTTTTTTTTGATTTAATCATATGCTTTTTTTAATGAATCAATGCTTTTTTGAATCTACATTAGTTGATGTACATAGCCATTATATTCCCATTCTTTTTTTCTAAAATTCTGTCTTATACTAAAAATCTGATCTGTTGTGGACATGTTTTCTTCTAAATGCACATTGATGATCTCCTAGAATGTCATCATATATGAGGAGTAAGTCTGCTTACTAATATATTTGTTAGAATTTTGTACGAATTTGAAAGTAATGAGATGCCCTATAGTTGTTTGCAAATCAGTTTTATCTCCTTTCTTATAAATTGGTACGATAATTGATTCCTTCCATTCATTCTGGAGTAGCTTCTTTTTTCCGAAATCATAGTAAAGCAACCAGCGTATCTTGTCCATCAATTTTTCTCCCCCTGATTTTATCAATTCTGCTTGGGATCTCATCTGAACCTGATGCTTTATACATCTTCAATTTTTCAATTGCCATTTCAACCTCTATTGCACTTGGCTCTGCGACTAGCATTTCTGCTGTCTGTTAACTTATCCTCCTCAATGTCCTTTTCTGTATGTACATTTAATAGCTGATTAAAATAACTTTTCCATCTATTTAATATACTCTTGGAATCTGCAATCATATCCCCCATTTTCGTTCCGAATTATGTTTGTTCTAGCCTAGAAACCCTTTCTTTCTCTATACTAATTCCCTGATATAATTCTCTAATGTTCCTATTTTTTGCAACAATTTATACTATTTAAATTTGCATATGGGTTATTATTATGTGTATAGGAATATATACCCCATCTCCTTTGTCTCTCTCACTCCAACCAGCCAAAGTTCTATCTCGAGGCATATTGAAAGAAGGTGTGGATATATAAATATAAAAAATATATATAATAGAATTACTGAAACAAAGATTAGACATAGTTTAATTTAAATAATACTACTTCTTTATAAACAGTAATATTGAAATACGAGGTAGTAAGTCAATTCACATCGCTGCTGTAAGATTTTCTTTTTACAATAATGCACTTTCAGTATGAACGTAGGCCGATACAAATGAATGAGTAATACACATAAATTCCTGAAAGGCGCAAGAACGTGTGGAGAAAAATAAGGAGGAGGTACTTAGATGTAAACCAACAAGATACCTTCGCCGAATGTACAGGAAAACGCTCACTGTGTTTACCAAGAGACCTAAAACACTTCTGGGGAAAAGAATCGTATATACTCAACCTAGGATTTAAGGAGAGATCAGGACTTGCTTGGTTTAGGCTAGGGGCATGGAAATTTCTAAAAATTAGCGACGATCACGATATGCGAATATGTCCAATGTGCGGGAACTTTGAAGATGAGATACATATATTAGGAAAATGTAATGATTTAGAATATTGGAGACGTCAGTTATTACCGAAAGATCTCTAAATTCAAATCGGGAAAGATTGGCATGCTACGAGTTATTGGTAAATCCAGAAAATTGGATAAACCCTCGGTAAATTTCTGGACAAACGCGAAAAATAAGGACAACACTCATTCATGAATAAATATATGTTATCAAAATGCAATAACCATTAATTATTAACAATTATATATAAATTAATTAGTGTATAATGCTGTTGTGTTATTATTTTAATTGTAATATTAATGTGTTTTCTTTATGTAATTATAATGTTAATGTTTTTTTAGTGTATAATGCTATTGTGTTATTATTTAATTGTAATATTATTATTGTGTTTTCTTTATGTAATTGTAATATTATTGCTATTGTGTTATTACTTAATTGTAATATTATTGTGTTTCGTTTAGGTAATTGTAATGTTAATGTTTTAGTGTAATAATGCTATTGTGTTATTATTTAATGGTAAATATTTTTATTGTGTTTTTCTTTATTAATTGTAATGTTATTGCTGTTTTTTGTTTATTTTTCTTTACAACTAGTACCAATTATTACTTTATTGTACGGACTGTCAACAGCACGTACGGCTTACTGCCCGTGCGACCTATATTTGTAAATAATATTGTAAATATCTTACTTTTTGTCTAATAAAGTCCTACTACTACTACATAAATTCCTTAAAGTCAATTTATTTTATTTCGTTTAATTTAAATTATTTGTAACACATATTGTACAAAAATGTTATTTTCCTCCACTCCTTCTCTATATGAACTTTAATTTTGTTGCCAAATTTCAAACTCTTCCCGTGCGCGTAATCTGCTTAAAAAGGGGTACAAAGTTTTCTACTCACGTATTAAATACAGATTAGTGGTCGCCCAGCGGTCGAAATTCGACCACAATTCATTAAAACTTTAAGTGTGTCACAAATACGTCATTATGCATTAAATTTCAGTTTATTTTAAAAATTACGAATGAATAGGGAAGAATGTGGCATAGCTTGATTAAACCTTATTTGATAAACAATAACGAGTCATTTGACAATTGTATACTATTTATACTATTTAAATTTGCATTTGGCCTATTATTATGTGTACGGGAATATATTATATCACTTATCTCTTTTTCTCTCACTCTCAAATGTTCTATTTGAGGCATAATGGAAGTAGGTGCGAATGTTTAATATAATAAAAAAACGTAATTAAAGTACTGAAACAAAGTTTAGACATGGTTTAATTTAAACAATGACATTTTTTTTCGGGGGCACGCTGTAGCGTAATGGTTAAGGTACTGTGCTACACGTTGGAAGGTCGAGGGTTCGAGTCCCGGTAGGGTCAGGATTTTTAAACTGACCCAAACCCTCTGGCGGCACTATGGCCCTAGGGTCGACTCAGCCTCTAACGAAAACTAGTACCAGACGTTTGTTCTTGGTGGTAAAGGCGGCCGTTACGCAGGGCTGACAATCCGGCTGACATCAAGTGCCGATTGTCCAGAAAAGTGGGAGCCTTAACGTTCTACTACTCGAAGGGCCTCCTAAGGCCTGCAGTGGGATTACTTTACTTAATTTTTTAAATCACTAATAATAAACAACAAATAATAAATACGCAAGAGTAAGTCAATTCACATTTCTGCTGCATAATTTCTTTACAACAATGCACTTACAGTATGAACGTAAGCAAATAAATGTGTACATAAATAAACAAATGAATGAGTAATTCACATAAATTCTTTACAGACAATTCGTTTTTATTTTTATTGAATTTAATTTATTTGTAACACATATTACACATAAATTATATTTTTTTGCACTCCTTCTCTATACTGAATTTAATTATGCCAAATATGACACTCCTCCGTGCACAAATGTGCTTAGAAAGGGGTGCAAAATTTTTCCTTTACGCATTAATATTTATTCATAACAAATACATTTTAAAATTTAACACGGAAATATCATTGAATTTTAATGAATGTTCTCGGAATTACAAATACTCAAAGAGCTTATGAAGTAAGAAGGCTAAGTACTGAAGGAACTGAGAGTCGTATCAACACGGCTGTAGAAACACCTCAATGTCTACAATATGTACATATGTTAATGTTAAAACGATATATATACCAGCTTTTTGACACGACGTGAGGCATTGTTTTACAGACTATAGAAGCTTTTGCCTCTTTTCTCTGGGTTCTCATTTCCAGACTTTAAACATAATGCCGTGTTCAAATGTCCTCATACAAAAAAGATTTGCTTTTGTAAAGCTCACAAGTCTACAAATAGGATTGTTGACGTGAGCCTCTACCAAAACTTCATGTCCATTTTACCGAAATCTCTTCTCACCGTCTCAAAGAGATTCTTCACATCAGAATGCTCTTAACACATAAGTGGATACGAGTATAAAAAACACGTCTCTTCTCCGATACTCTTACTCTTCAAAGGATATGTTTATAAATTTTCTCTACCTTTTCCTTTACTATTACATCATTCACGCGATTACACTCGCATCTCTTGTTTCACAACCATATTGAATTCCTTATGTTTCCATATAACAGGAGATAGAACTGGGGAAAACTGCAATTACATTTATAGCTATTGCTTTTCATCTTGGTGGTAACTCTGAATAAAAGCTCATATAATAACTAACTATCTCGGTATCACTAGCAAATACATGTGCGGATATATGCAGTCCATACATCTCTATCCTGAACTGATGTATTATAATCATCCCCTGTATCAATTATTCCCTTCAAATCAAAGTTAATATTATTGTCCCATAACATTCTTGGCTTACCTACCGGGTGCTATCATTCAGTTTCCCACTAGAAGTTTCCATGCACTTCTTACATTTCCTGTCAATCGGAGTCTGATACATATCTATTCTTTTTACATCTGGTTTCCCATAAATATCATGTACTTTTCCGTTATGTAGTCTTCTCCTTTCAGCTGTCTGGTCTTCTCACTTTGGTCCAAAAGTATTCCTCAGAACTTTATTCTGAAAATATTCGTAATATTTTCTCCTCCTTTAAAGAGAGCATTCATGTTTGTCATCCATTATACAATTATGTTATTACAGTTAGATGGTAAACTAGAAGTTAAAATTGCGAGAAAATGGAAATAAAATGAGCTTATAGGTTTATTATATGATCAAAACTATATTCCCCTTCCACTCTTAATTGATACACGATGAAGTAGGTGAGGGTGTAGGTAGTTGTTACAAATTGCACACGTTTACTTTTATTCAAGCTATATCATATCTTAAAATAACCCAAATCACTATAATTTCAAAGAAATAAACTTTCACTTTATTATATACTTTAATTTTGTATCTTACGTAAGTCTTTATATTAGTACCTAAGTTACATTATGTTGGCCAATGTATGTGATGTAATGCCATCCATTGCACTCTTCATTCTTTGGGTTCGCGCTTGACGGATAGATGTCGTTAATGTATTCTACATTCAATTTACGTACCATTTCGGCAGACAACTATTCGAAACTTATGTATTGTGCATATAGAGGACTCTAGGATGAGAATATATTAGGTGTTTGTACAGTGGAAATTATGCTGTGTGAGCGATGATGAGAACAAGGGAGAAGGTGAAGCCCGATGCAGGTACACACCCTATCCCTGTACAAAAAATATAAAGGGGCCACCAGGTTTAACATTTTCATCTGATGGACAAATCGCTATCACCATTACCACATGCCTTCTCAACATGTATATTGCGGAAGGATTTGGAATTTAATGCTAGAATCTGGTGCACTATCTAGCGATTAAAATTGCACACCACCTCTCCTCATCCCGAGATAGAAAAACTTATAATTCAATTAATGTAATTTAGTTCATTTACCAATTAAATATCCACGTCGGATATCACCCGGATCCGCTAGTCAGGAAGTGGGTATGATACCACCTCGGCAGCACGGCGATATAAAGTACCTATTATGGATGTTCACCATTCCGAGGGATGTGCGGTTTTTCATTGGCAATATGAAGCAGGTAATGATAACATTTTTCTATAAAACGCAGAAGAATAATTTCATGTTAAGGAAGTAGGCCTATATTATTAACCTGGAAGTTCTATATTCAGTGGGCATAATTTTTTATTAGCAACCTTCAGCTGATAAAATGAGCAAGTTTCACAAATAATTCAGAAGAATTATTTTACGTTAGGAAAGTATATTGTATTATTAACTTGGATATTTCGCATTCAGTTGAACGTATTTCATTGACAAGCTGAAATTGATAATAGAAAATTTTGGAATCAAACTCAGAAATATTAAGTTATGTTAAAATCATATATTACTAATCTGCATGTTCTACATTCTGTGATATTTACGATTTTTGTTTGTCAAGACGAAACTGAATAGAAAGTTTTGTAATAATACTCGGAAATACTGTTTTATCGTAGGCGTACATTCTATATGAAGGGTACAGGAAAAAACTAGGTAAGTCACATTTTTTTACAAAATGTAGTTTCAGGTGCCCTTAGATTGCCCACGAATAGAAATATATTTCAGAAGTGTGGAACAGCAAAAGGAAGAATGATGAACTTGAAGAAGATTTCCGGGCTGTAAGCCGTGGTCTCCAGGCTTGACGTTCCCCGACGTTTCGCCAGAGACTGCGTCTGGCACCCTTGAGGATGTGAGACGCTGTCTCTGGGGAAACGTCGGGGAATTTCAAGCCTCGAGACCAAGGCCTTACAGCCCGGAAATATTCTTCGAGATCATCATAGCAACTCCGGCCGTGAAAGCCTGAGTCAATACAGTAAAAGGAACAATTTAGTTGTGTGTTTATTTACCTTCAAAATTTGACTAACTGGTAAATCTTTGTTGGCAGTTCATTTAAGAGAAACTTGTAAACCATTTTATTCAATCATCTATTCCCTAAAATGTTTGAAAACTTTTCTTCATTCTTCATTGAAAAAAGTGCTTCTCTCAACTTTGATTATAAAGCATTTCGATTATTGTGACGCACGAGTATCACATTCGGACAAAAACTGCAACGAGTTCAAAATACTTATGCACGCTATATATGTAACCTCCGTAAATCAGACCACATAACTCCAGTATTTGAAATGTTGTCTTGGCTCGGATTGGAAGACAGGCGGAAGATACATTACCTCTGCTTCTTATAAAACACGTTGTCCGACTCATCATCCCATTATATTTGTACTAGTTTCCATTCGCTATCCTACCACCATAACTTAACACACGATCGAGAGAAAATTTAACTCTAGCGGTTCCTCTACATCGAACATCTCAACATTCCTCATCCCTCCTTCTTTCAGCCACACGACTCTGGAATCCCCTCCCCTCGTATATCAAGTACCGCCCGACGCAATAACAGTTAAAAAAATTCACTACATATTTCCTTAGACAATATAATAGAGCAATTTCATATGTGACTGAGTGACATTTAAAATACATTTTTGCAGCGAAATGCTTGCATAAGTATTATAATTTGTTGAAATTCGGGGTGATATGATAGAGGAAAAGTGTGTAATTAAGATTGTACTAAAATTACAACTTCTGAAGAAAAACATTGTTTTTATTATGTATTAAAGTAGGTGTGACTGACTGACTCATCATGCAGCTTAACATGTTAATCGGCATCATTCTCTGAAATGTGATTCCCAATTAAATTTTCCAAAATACCGTTTGGAGCACCCATTTTAAGTTACGTATTAAATAAGAAACGAAACCTAAATCACAATTAATACCGAAGTTATTACATAATATGTGATGTGTGACTGACTGGCATTATTCTGTGACTGACTGACATATCTGAAATTTATTTAGAATTTCAATATGAAAATATTATCAAAGTACTATGAAACTAGATAAACAATTTCGGTAACAGAGATTAATAAAGAACTACAAATACTTTATCAATTCCACGAAAATTGTTAAATTTAATTTTGCTATAAAATAAATATTAATTAAAAAAATAATATAATGAAATTAACTCGCTTACTACATACCAATTCAAATATTATATAAAATAAGAAATTTAAATATTTTTTAACAAAATGTTTTTTCTATTGCTAAATATACCTACTATATAAATACTGATTACAATTAACGTAATGCAGGATTTAATATTTTTGATTTCTAGATACACATTCTTAAGAAGCTAGTTATTTATCATAGTGCATGAACTATTAAACCAAGTTATTATAAATCGCATGCTGTCCACTTGCTGACGTAGTAAATTATATTTTTAAACAGCGATAAAAACCAAACCCTAATTAGTCCGACACTGGCGATTCACTTCATAACATGGACCGATGTATAAGATTTGGTTATGCAGCTATTCACTCTCTAGTATTCGCCGCTATGTTGACTTGACTTGACCCATTAATAAAAATAATGTTACCTGTAAAACATGAAGTCTCACGCTGTAACTGAATGGTTTGAGTCATTTTCATGAGAGAATACATTTTCTCATGGAATATCGGCCACAATGGAACTGGTACTCGCCCATAATCACGAAGAATTTGGGCAGCTAAAATATTTAGCGGTTCCGGTCGAGAAAACTAGCTATAACTGCTGGAGTAGCCGACATGCTGACCACATGTCACCCTATATATATTGGTTAGATGATTACCCAGCTCTATGATTGATATACGTGGATGTGAGATCAGCAGCGAATGGTTTTCTAGGCCTGTCGCGCCATTCAGTTTTTATTTTTTTAACACGCGAACTTATGAATTTGTTGCGCTGATTGTTTGTTTGACAGCTGTGCATATTTTATACATACGGGTCCAACGCTTTCGCGTTCTGTACGCAATGAATCCGTGATAGCTGCAAGATATTCAAATTGTTTTCCTAAAAATTTCGTTCCTTCTTCTATATCACTTTGTGACTCCTCCTGAACAGTTATTTGCTTGGTTTTACAGTTCACATTACATAATTCTGCACAATTTTTTTAACTTATTTCCCGGTTTTTCATACATCCGTGCCATCCTATTTACTTGGCCACCAATCGAATCTACAGCTCACTCTCCTTGGTACGATTCAAAGAAGTTCCATTTTATGTCAAAATTCTAATATGCAAGAAAGTAGTGTCACATTGCTAAATGTATAGACCTATTTCTATTACCTGCTGCTCCAACTGAAAATTGTTATCACCTCAAGTTTTGGAAGAAATCAGTATAGTTCAGAAAACACTTCTCTATAGCACACTTGCTATGTGTCACATATCCTGACAAAGTATTTATTCTGAACTTCTCTGTTACCTTATATCTAAACTAGTTGACAGCTATAATATTGATATATGCTAATTTTTCCAATGAACTGCCTGGATCTCATTTTGTTCTTTGTAGGTATAATTTTCTGAGATATCAACAAGTATGACTGCTAAGTTTACTGCACCTTCTCCCGAATATATGTAAATGCTTCCGCTGACTCCCATTTAGTTCAAATTGGCACAGAAAAAGGGCCAGTAATTATTTTATGGAGGAGCTGAGCCAAACAGTCAACCAGATTTCATAACCCATGTTTATGTTAATCCTCAGCAGAGTGCAGGAAGAACTGAGTGCGCCATACATATTAGCATTATAAATGAGAGGACAAAAGTGATCCAGTCAAGGGTTTCTAGCGGGAAAAATAATGACTGTATATGAAAATGTCATCAATGCGTTTTTGTTATTTGTGTACTGATAACGTAGAATCAAGAGGAACTTTAATCCATCAATTATGTTGTGTACAGTAATTGTTATACGTTTTCCGTGATTGACTTACCATAGCTTACAGGTAAGAATTTTAGGACACATTTAAGGTATATATAACATTAGAATGCATTTAATAGTATTACATTTGCGACTAGGAAGGACAAACGTATAATTTAGCAAAAGAGTTTTTGAAGTAAAACGAATTAATACGTCCAAATTATTAGACAACATATTGGTAAAATTTTGCGTGTTTTTACAGGTTTGGAATATGACTAGATCTACCACTAATATTAGATTAAAATAATACACATTTGAAACACTATCTTATTCAATCAGAAAATTTGATCCTTAAAGATATATATATATATATATATATATATATATTACGTCAACAAAATTATTTCTGCGTCAATTTCAAAATGTTTATCTCATTTTGACATTTTTATGGAATCGCTCAATACATAACCGTGTTCCGTGTATACTTTTATTATTTGTTTATATTTTAAACTTTCTTTACCAAGCCAATTACTTAATCAAATTATAGGTTGTTATTTTTATAGTTACTATTATTATTACTATAATTATTATAATTACAAATTTTATTTCTTTCCATTGTCAACTTTATATTGAGGGTTTGCCTATGTATATATATTATGTATCATTAATCATGTAGATAATTCATAATTTGTATTATATATACAACTTAACCCTGGTGAAGTGGAAAGTCAAATAAATAAATAAATAAAATAAATAAAGTTATAGGTAAGTTGTATTATTAAATTTTAGATTCCTACGGTTCATGAAAAAGTGATTTACCAGATTTCATCCCTGTATCTATCATATTAATAAGTCAGATATATACATTCTGTATAATATACTGTTTTTCAGTGGAATAATGAAGCTGACAATGAAAACGTCTTGCAATATAATTCAGAAATATTATTTTGTATTAGTAGTATTAATAACTTAGGTGTTTCTACGTTCTGTGGAATGTGTTGTTTTTATAGTAGTTGGTTGGCAGCAGAAAAAAGTTTGATTGATGATAGACTTTTTAAATTCATACCGATTATTAATTTCTAAATGTGGACGTGGAGACCTATTAAATAGTGAAAAATTAAAATTCCATAAATTTAGGGAATAAAATTATTAAAATTCCAATACACACATCAGTATATGATGTCAGGGTTTTGTCTTCTAGGACTACGTATAAACTCTTTTCTGTAATCATATATATATATATATATATATATATATATATATATATATAGAACACTGCCTATACCCGGCGTGCGCTGTTATGCTTAAATAAATGATTGTGTTTTTGCGTTTAGTTGCAAGTAAAAGGAAAAATAATTTTAAATTTTATATGGTTATTATTTTTAGGTGCCCCGTGCTGCATACTTGGATCTGCTCAAGAATCTACTTATCCCGATCTTCTAGGCATACATCAGCTGAAAGACGAAAATTGTGTTTTTGTGTTTGCTTGAATAAGTAAAAGGAAAATTAATTATAAATTTGCTCTCTTCGTTATTGCTGCTAAAACAACCAATAATATAAATAATTATATTTTAAAATTACTTTTCGTACTATATAAATATTAAATTGTCATCTTCTAAAATTTAATATTCAAGCAATCACCATAAGTAAAATCATATCGTAATCATTTTTAGATACCCCGTGCTGATTATCTGCCGTTGCCCGAGAATGTACTTGGCATAAATGAACTGAAAGGCAAAATTCGATATTTTGAGAATGCCCGCCGTGCGTTACTTATCCCCATGTTCTTGGCATTGACTAAAGACAACAATGGTTATTGTTAATTATCCATATGCTGTCGCGGACGTTTTTGTAGAGTTTATTGAGATATTAATTTCTGTATACATTAATTCGATGTATTTGTGATGGTTTAGGCAGCATAAGCCATTTAAGTAAATATAAATTTACTTTTTTCACTTTTTTATTACAAAGGCTGATTTTTAGGGGTGAAGGACTCGAGTATTAAATCTCTTTTCCTTCCCGTAAAAATCCTGAATATCGTGCGAAAGCCCTATCGCAAGCGGATGAACGGTACGGCAGCGCACGCTTTCCCGGGAATCTACTTATCCCCATCTTCTTGGCATCAATGAAAGACAAAAACTGCTATTGTGAGTTATCCGTAAAAGATAAACATATACTCTCGCGGACTATTTTGTAGATTTTTTTTAGATATTCATATATTTGTAATTAATTGTATTTGTTACGGTTAGGCAGCGTAAGCCATTCAAGCGTAAAAGAACTTGTTTCACATTTTTCACTACAAGGGGTGATTTTTAAGAGTGTAGGACTTATAGCCTATGTTCGATTTTAAAGTAAGAAAACAGTGAACATATTGTAAGTAAATTTTTAACGTACTTAAATTAATAACCAGTTTTACATTCATAATATTTTTAAATTTTCCCACTTATAAAGTATCCCGGTAGTCTCATGAACATTTTGCAAAGAAGCCCATTACAATCGGATGAACGGTGTGGCAACGCATAAAATACAAACAAACATTCATTTTTATATATTAGATTAGATTGTAATTTTTTCATGTCAGATAAAGTCGAACCTTACATGATACACAATTCTGGAATTAGTACACAGGTTTCCATATATAAAAGGTTTCCAAAGTACGAGGATAGATGGAAAAAATATATTTGAATTAGAATCCAGAGAACAGAAGAATAAGAGGAAGACCAGCAACGCAATAAATAGAAGGGTTTAGAATAATTATGCTCGACATGACAATTAAAGAGGATGACATACAAACATGGGATCAAAATGCGGGATGCGGCAAAGGGTATAGGATTAAGGCTTGATTGTTTGAATGATTGACAGTTGGGTATAATGATTGTATACCGACAATCTTCACGCACGAACTCTTGTCTTAGAAGATGCGACAGTAAACCAGTGGAATTTTAACTGATGTTTAAATGTGTCCGCTCATCTTCTTCTTGGGGTCCAACACGATGGTTCTTGCGCCCAATGTCTTGTTGTTGTTTCGGTACGTGCCCGCCGCAATCTTCATTGTATTATTGGTAGTGGTTGCGCGATGTTTTCTAAAGCTACAATTTCTCGGAGGCTCACTAATATGCCTAGTAACTAAATTTTATATTGACATGTTTCAATATTTTGGTATTGTAATTTCGTGTAGGCCCAACCGTGTAGTAGCATAGGGAATGCAGGTTTGAAAATATTCCAGTCTTGTTCTTCTAACGAGCATATTGTAATATTGATTTGATTCTATGCGGAACTATACATAAAATATTAAAGAATAAAACAAGAAGAGGTACTAGATTGAACTATTATGAAACATTGGCGTTTCTGTACAATTTTATGGGAGTGCAACTTGGGTAATGATAAAAAATTATAAAGTAGATTACAAAGCGTAGAAATGAACGACCTAAGAAGAACAAAAAGCGGTTGGATCGAATAAAGAATTAATATATAAGAACAGAGTTAAATATATATCAATTGAATGATAAAATCAAGCAATATAGAGATAAATGGTTTAGACATGTAGAAAGTATGAATGTAACATGATTGCCAAAAGCAGCATTTAAGTACAAGCCAAGAGGTTCAAGGATTATAGGAAGGCTAGTGAAATGATGAACAGAAGATCTGTGAGGCGGAACAGGCAATTTGCCTAGCTCGTGAAGTGAAGAAGAAGATGAAGAGGTAATTTTTCTTTTAGAATAAGTATAGGATTCTTTTTTCACAAATCAGTTATGTACAGAGTATTGACACCCGAATGAGCAATTGTAGGTGCTCAGGTGAAGTTCACAGAAATAATACAAATAGAATATCTAGGCTAAGTTACAAAGTTCTTGTTAAAGGGAGAATGAAAAAAAAATATAAATTTAAGAGCCTGTTTTGAGTTATAAAAGAAACTTTGGGAAATAACAAATTGAAAGGTAATAAAAGAGATAATAAAATAAACAAAACAATATACTGTAGAATAGATTAAGACCCGACTGAAGAAGGTAATTGAAGACATTCCTTATAGACATTTAACTTCTATTAATGTTTCATATAAATCTTAGACTGTGATATAAATTAAACAAATGAAACATTAAATCGCTGATCTCACATGTTAGCACTCGTTCCTAGTAAGAACATAATCGGACTATGTCACTAGGACTGGAAACGTGTAATGGCGTGAAATAGTTACTGGTGTCCCCCAGAGAGATGTAGCGATCCGCAAACCCAACAGTTTGGCGACGTGCTAACAGAAAGTCTCCAGTCCACGGGGAAATAAGTTCCAAGTCGATGAGAGGTGAGATACTTACTGGAGAAATACATACCGTAGGGGAAATGCTATCTGCGTCATTAACACTTTATATTCGCGGTTCACCGTTAACACACTGCCTCAGGTTTCACAACCTACTCTCTTACAAACTATAATGTTGCGATATACGTTTTACTGATAAAATTAATATACAAATATGCAGTTCTTTCTCAATTGTTTTCTGAATGTTAACAAAATAATTCGAATCTGTCAATCGTAGACGGCAAAATAATGTTACATAGGAAGACACTAGGGTGTTCATTATAGGGACTCGTGTGTTCCAAACTTTTGCAAACAATGTCACACCTAAAATAAATACAAATTAAAGCTACGCTACTGATCAGTCGCTTGTTAATGAGGAATCGGTTATATTATATGAATTCGAAATATCATATATTATTTTAAGGGAGGAAATATAAGTATAGGAGAAAAACATTTTTAGAAGAAGGTTCTGCCAAAGATGGAAGAATGAAAAGTTAATGGAGCTAATTATATATGAGGCGGTCAGAGGACAAGGGGTACAAATGACTTTTTTAATGAGTTAAGTGCAGAAATTGTTATCTAATATGACAAACGATTTTTTATTCCCAAGAGGTATATGTGTGTGTATGACAAGTTATGACATACAGTGGAGTCTTAGAAAACACTCAGAGAGACTCTTCTACTTGGAGGACAAGGCGTACATCTGTAGTTGTACTCCTTGGCTTACATCATCTAGGTGGCATCAAGTTTAGAGCGATGTATTTTTTAATGTTTCTAACAAATGTTGCGTGAAGATTATTATTGCATTATTAGAGTTTAATATAGTACTGGTGATTCTTGGAGGTTTATTGATTTATCAAATATTCTGTCTGAATCAGAATTTGATGAACATGAGCATGGACTTAACCTCAGCCTTCATGGTAAGTAAAATATTTTAACTACTTTATCTATATTTTCACAATTGTATATTGTAAAATAATACATTTTGAAACAGTTGGCAATAATTTAACAGTCTAAAGATCTAATATAATTTGGAACTTCAGGATTTGTAATCTCATAATGTTTAAAACAGAAGTATTCTTTTAAATATATGTTTTTGTTTTCTTTTTCTTGACTCATTCCAATGAACGAATCTGGCATTACAGGGCCTACAGCAGAAAAAAATGCTCCAATATTGGACGTTGGCAGAATCAATTAGGAAATTGGGTACAGGATAAAGCAAAAAGAAGAAGCGATGAAGGCATACAGCTTACAGAGAGGAAGGGAAATATTCATGTGGAAAGGCGGGTAAGAGAATATACTCATGAATGCAGGTTTAAGTCCAATGAACTTTAAGACTGATTTTGCCAATTAACCATGTAATTCATTGGATAAGTTTGTATTTCCAATCATAATAAAAATTTTGGTATGAACCTACTTTCCTTGGATAATTTATTTCAAAATATTTCTTGAAGGACAAGAAAAAAAAAATACCGCATGGGCTAATTGAATGTATTCATATTTTGCTAAAAAATGGACTCATATATAAGGAACAGAAACACAATTTATGACACTCGTTAGATATTCCTGGAATGTTATATTCTCACTGAACTTTATACTTAATTTCCCTAAAATAATATTTTGTCACTTTTACCCCTTGTCCTCTGACCGTCTCATATACAAACTATTTATATGAACTTAGTGGAAAAACACAGGCTTATACAGTAAAAAAGTAATGTCTCATAGTCTGCAAAGGTTAGGAGACGAGGCACGAACGAGAAAGAACGTGGAGGTGGAAACGTGTGGTAGAAACCCCAGTGGAAAAACACTTAATTATGTGTTATGTTATTAATTCGTTAATTAGGAATGAGATGCACGAAAAAATAAAACTTATACTAAATTCTGGAAATTCATGCTATTGCGCATTACAGGGACACTTGTCGTTCCAACTTGTCTAAAAAAGTTGAAATGAAAATATATAAAAAAGTTATTTTCCCAGTTATATTTCATGGATGCGAAATATGGTCTCCTACATTAAGGGAGGAAATAATATTACGAGCATTTCAGAATAAAGTGTTTAGGATTTTTTCACAAAGAGAGATGAACAGGACAGGCGAATGGAGAAGACTACATATGTGATCTACATGAACTTTATAGAGTATCTGATAAAATAAGAAAATTTAAGTCTCTAAGACTGCGATGGACAGGGCATGTGGCACTATAGGGGAATGAAAGAGGTACATGGAAGCTTCTTGTTGGAAAACCTAGAGTAAAACACTTAGTTCTTAATATTAAGTTACCGGAATAGAGTATAATTACATTATTCGTATTTTTAGATTTTCCCAATTTCTTTCTTTCTAGTAGTAAACACTCTAAGATATTCTTTGTCCATATTGTGCTGTCCATCCTAACTGTCTGCTCATATAATCTTAAATGTCGTTTCTGTATTTATTCAATATCTGAAGTGATGGTCAATAATTCACACATGGAATGTACAGGCCATAAGTAGCTAAAAAGCTCTAATAAACAGGGTGTAAGTCACGCCAGTGACAACAAATCAAAACCCAGCTCTAAAGTAACGGACCGTATAGAAAACATCACCACCCAAGACTCACCTATAAAAAGGACACAATTCCCAACGCATGGCCCATCACACTAAGATCATACTTTGAATGAAGAGCATCATGCTACATCTTGTTTTTAATATTAGTGTGGCAACTAAGCACGGCATCCTTGATCGTCCGCTGTCAGTCTACTATGGCGACTGCGTCTTTATGGAGCTGCGAGGACAAAATTAATAACTTGGCGTTGGCTTGCAGTCTTATCGTGTTCTGTGATTGGCTGTAATCTTTAATAATGTATCGAACCGACCAATCGAAAACGCGGTTCCAAAAGTGGTAGCAAATTCCTAGATAGGACGTAGCCCTTTCTAACGTGTATTGTTCTTTTTTGTGAATGTTATACCGAGTGAAGTGATATCAGGTAAGTGGTAGTGTGGATTACAATATTTATTATTGTGTTATATATCTAGCCTGTGGTGACAAGTGTTTTTAGTTCATTTTGTGTAGTAACCTGAAGTAATTCTTGGTTATACCAAGCACGATGACTGCTATGCCGATTTCAAACAGGTTGACAGACCTAGAAAATGAGAATATCGGACATCTCACCATTCGGGAGGATTCCGCTAATAAATACATGTCTGTTCGTAAACACGGCTATGACAAAGTTTAAAATTTAAGGGAAAATCTCCACGCTCTCTGTGGAACTTTTCTACTCATCACTAACTTCATGGCTACTTATATAAACTATGAGAGGTCCGACGAAGCTCGTGAACTCACGATTGAATGTCTGGATCGATTAAATAAAATTATACAAGATAAAGAACTAGGACTTCCAACTTTGAAGCCATGCTTCGAGAGTTGCAAGCTGACTTTATAGAAATTCAAACGGCCACTTTTCCCTGTCAGAGAAACTATGATGACAATAATTCTGAATCTGAAAGTAAGCAAATTGATGAAGAAATACCCTCAACTAGCAAACAGACAGTCACCAGTGAACAAATGAATACTGAGGTATGCAAATGTGACACATTTTAAGTTTCTATACTTCTTGGAAATCTTGGCCTAATTAAAAAAAAAAGAACAGTAGTAGTATACATCTTGTTCTAACCAGAATATTTAATGTATATATGTATATATATATGTTAGAAGTACCAGATTAGAAACATGGATATAGTTTCTTAATTTATTTGGGGGAGTAGATTTTTTCTTTTACATTTGTTATTGATGTGCCAACATTTCACCATTAATAAACAACATGAAAAACATAGTGTTGTCGTTTTAAAATAACCAACAACTTAAGTAAACATTAATCGTTTTAAACGATTTTACTGCAATTTTTCATAGATGGATATAAAATAAGAGATTTTAGTGGACTTTAAAAAGGAGAATATTAAAATCACAACTTAACGAAAAATTCAAAACAGCAGCTATAGTAGTAGAAACAAACAATGTTGTTGTTACCGTGACTGTTAATTGTCGAAAGCTCTTAAACTGTCGTATTGATAATTATGGTATTTTTAATAACATTTGAGTTTACCAGATAAAATAGTTGAATGCAGGCTTTCACGGCCGGTAATCATAATGTTGAGTGATTCCGGGTTATGTGGCCGTGGTCCATAGTTGGTGTTGATACCAGACGTTTCGCCGTCAACTGCGGAGGGCATCTTCAGTGGCGAGTGCTTCTAGGCGTGTTTCCTGGTCGGACGATCTACTTAGAGTGAACGCTGCGGACGTTGTGGACGTTGTATTAGTGGTGGGTGCAGGGTGAGTGGGCGTGGCTCTTGCTGATTGGCTAATGGTCGTCTCCTTGTTGTCCCTAGTGTTAATGCATTTATTTTATAGTGTATGATACCAGGCCTTAGCCAGTTTGATACCTTCCTCTTTTCTGTTGATATTTCCCTTATGCTTGTATATTTCTATAGCCTCTCGGTATAATCTAGGGAAATAGTAGGAAGTTGTGGCTAAAACTTGTGTATCGTCGAATAGAATATGGTGTCCATTCATAATGGCATGTTCTGCTACAGCTGATTTATCCATTTCTCCTTGTCTGCAGTTTCTTTTATGTTCTGATAAACGGGTGGCTATACTTCTTTTCGTGGCCCCTATATATGATTTACCACACGAACAAGGAAGTCGATATACGCCGCAAGTGGAGAGAGGTGGCCGAGGATCCTTAGCTGAGCGAAGGCAGTCTTCTATTTTTCTTGTAGGTCTGTAAAATGTTTTTATGTTGTATTTTCGTAGGAGTTTTCCGATACGATCTGTGACTCTTTGTACATATGGTAAGTAGGCTATGCTGGTTGAGGGTGTGTTATCCATTCTGACGTGCTGTCTTCGTGGATGTAAGGTTTGTCTTATTTCCTTGGATGTGTAGCCATTTTTTCTGGAAACAATTGAACAGATGGTGTTGTTCTTGTTTAAGGTGTTGTGGTTGGCATAACTTAGTCGCTCTGTCGAACAGTGTCTTAATGACACCTCGCGAGGTTCGACAGAACGACTAAGTTATGCCAACCACAACACCTTAAACAAGAACAACACCATCTGTTCAATTGTTTCCAGAAAAAATGGCTACACATCCAAGGAAATAAGACAAACCTTACATCCACGAAGACAGCACGTCAGAATGGATAACACACCCTCAACCAGCATAGCCTACTTACCATATGTACAAAGAGTCACAGATCATATCGGAACACTCCTACGAAAATACAACATAAAAACAGTTTACAGACCTACAAGAAAAATAGAAGACTGCCTTCGCTCAGCTAAGGATCCTCGGCCACCTCTCTCCACTTGCGGCGTATATCGACTTCCTTGTTCGTGTGGTAAATCATATATAGGGACCACGAAAAGAAGTATAGCCACCCGTTTATCAGAACATAAAAGAAACTGCAGACAAGGAGAAATAGATAAATCAGCTGTAGCAGAACATGCCATTATGAATGGACACCAGATTCTATTCGACGATACACAAGTTTTAGCCACAACTTCCTACTATTTCCCTAGATTATACCGAGAGGCTATAGAAATATACAAGCATAAGGGAAATGTCAACAGAAAAGAGGAAGGTATCAAACTGGCTAAGGCCTGGTATCATACACTAGAAAATAAATGCATTAACACTATGGACAACAAGGAGACGACCATTAGCCAATCAGCAAGAGCCACGCCCACTCACCCTGCGCCCACCACTAATACAACGTCCGCAGCGCTAACTCTAAGTAGATCTTCCGACCAGGAAACACGCCTAGAAGCACTCGCCACTGAAGATGTCCTCCGCAGTTGAGGGCGAAACGTCTGGTATCAACACCAACTATGGACCACGGCCACATAACCCGGAATCACTCAACATTAAGATAAAATAGTCCTAGATCATCATCTTTTTCTTGCATATATCCAACGGATTGCCGTAAACATTCTAGAGTATAAAATTTTCAAAATGAATTGTCGTTGTTCATTTTTCACTAAATTAATATCTCTAAATTAAGATTCCGCACAGGAAGCCTTATAGAAAAAAAAAACAATGCTTTGTCTCTCTAATTTGAATACAGACGCATCACTGAACTTAACGACCTGTACAAAATGAAAATATGTTTGCGAACTCAATTTTTTGATTACAAGAAATCGTCATAAATTGTAATTTATTCCTTCTTTTAATTCACACTCAAATATTTTAGGATATATACATGTGGGGATGAGTGATTAAAAAAAGGTTTCTTGGGTTGTTCGAGTAAATAATTCAAGGTTGGCTTCTGGTCATGATTTCGCCGTTTCGAAATTATCCTATATGTCTATTATCGAAGAATGATAGGTTTGAGTCACTGATATAGGTGTTATAAACAATTATCAATATATATAAAACCTATATATAAATCTATACCAGTGACTCAAACCTGTCATTCCTTGGTAATGGCATGTGGGATCATGCCGAAACGACGTATTCGATGGCCATTGGCCAATCTTGAATCCTTCAAACGCGAAAAACCCAAGAAACCGACTTAATCATACTTATATCCGCGAAAATCTACAACATATTTCTTTTATTCAATAATGTTTCTGTTATTTACACAGGTATCCTCAACCCATTTTTTCTTTCCTTCCACACTTCCCGATCTTGTATGCCTACTTCTATCATATTTGTTTCAGTTCCCTTCTTCTCATTATTTGTCCATACCAACTTAGTTGGATTCCTTCAATCTCTTGAACACTATCCTTTGCTACATTCATTATTTCCCTTATTGTATTATTTTTATTTTGTCTAATTTTGATATTCTTGCCTATCCTCTTAAAACGTCCATTTCTGTGACTAATAATTTATTTCTGTGTATTAGCTTCAACGTCCATGTTTCCGCAACAATATGATATTGCTTTGTCGTTGTATGTGTTTCCTATACGAAGTTATAGATTTTGTTTTTTTAGAATTAAGTTTTTTTACAATGTATGAGGAGCTGGCCCATGGCATCAGTCACCAACCTGGAGGACCAAAGACTTCTTCTGGAATCCACGATAGAATTTTCCAGTTGCTCTCATTGCAGCTAAGAATCTGATCCTCCCTTTATTGCCTCATCCGTCGTTTGCACCATAATATAGGTTTGCTATTCTGCTGCATCTGCCATTGTGGTCTTCACCGTAACCCTGGCTAGGGACTCCCACCAAGTACTATCAGTCGGGTCAGCTGAACCTAGGTTACAATATATATCTTATATATAAAAATTAATGTTTGCTTGTTTGTATGTTTGTTTGTATGTTAGTTTGTTTGTATGTTTGTTGGTTTGTTTGTTCGTTCTTTATGCGCGGTCATACCGTTGATCCGATTAGATGGGGTTTTTTGCTAAATGTTCAGTAGATTCCCGGGATGAACATAGGCTATAAGAGAATTGTGATACTCAACTACTACACCCTTAAAAATCGTCTTATGTAGTGGAAAACGTCAAAAAAGTAACTCCTAGGACTCTTAAATGGCTTACGCTGCCGAAACCATAAGAAATACACAACATTAATGACCACACAATTGAATATCTCAAAAAAACGCAACAAAAAAGTCAGGGACAGCATATGTTTATCTCTTACGAATAACTCACAATAACCATTTTTATCTTTCATTGGTATATACAGCCGAGTGGTTAACGCAAGAAGTCTTGGCGGAGAACCACTCACCATCATAAATTTATTTTTTATTTTTCACTCTAATATAATTGTTATATGACGGTTGTTAACTTATCTGCAAAGGAGGGTACAATTCTAATGTGAAAAAAGTAGCTCTCTGGACGATTAAATGGCTTAAGCTGCCTAAACCTTAAGAAATATACAACATTAATGTACACAGAAATGAATATCTCAAAATGCTCTACAAAAAAGTTCGAGACAGCATATGCTTTTCTGTTACAGATAACTCAAAATAACCACTTCTATCTTTCATTAAGACGAAGAGTAGCGCGCCGTAGCCGAGTGGTTAAAGCAGGAAGTCTTGGCGCAGAACTACGGTTCTTACCCTGGTTCGAGTCTCCATGGGGGAAGAAGCTATTCTCATGGAATTTCGGCCAGTATGGGACCGGTCCACAGTGGGCCAGAAATGAAATCTAGGTGGCAAAAAACTATTTTCACTCACCCTCTTCAATTTATTTATTTTTTACCACTTTAACATAATTGTTATATGACGGTTCTTTTCTGCAAACGAGGGTACAAGTCTAGTGTTTATGAAGACAATATAAACATCGGAAGTTGCCGATGGTTGAGAACTCATCTGGTCGATATCCCAGTTGTGTTATTAGCGTTGTAGCTCTAGTTCAGTGAGCACATGTCACCCTTGTAAGTGGCACATCTGTATGAGAAGCCAGCAGATGACCGGCAGTCGAAGGAACTTCTAAGCATGTCGAACCATGGAGATTAAGGAGATTTTAACTTCGTTTAGTAAGCTTCAGTATTAATTGGACGGCGTTATGTAACAACCGGCTAGCGCCATTTAAATAAAGAGAGATTTTGATACCATCTGTTGCACTAGCTCTTGAAGTAAGTGTACGCACACGTTTAGCCCCAAATGTTTAAATATTGCCTTATTATTAAATAAAAATATAAACGCCATCAGTTCTATCAGAGATTCTGTGTTTTGCAACAAACGACTATGAAACTAGATATTCGTAAATACTATTCTAAATTTTGCATCATGCAGCTTAGCGCCAAATGTTCCTGCTCTTATATTGTTGATGCACAACTTAGTATTGTTGGTTTAGTGCCCCCATAAATAGTGAAAATTGTCAAGTCAGTGTGATGATTTAATGTTGTATTGACATCCAGAGCTCAGAACATTTTAGATATGGTTTATGAGAACTGACCTGAAAATGGAAACACGTCTAATGTCTCACTGTAGGTATGTAAGAGTTTCATTTATTACGTGAATAATACGTACATATTTCGTACATTAAGTCCATATACTCCTATTTTATAAACATGAAGATAAAAATGAATCAGGCACGTGTCAATTCAGAGATCATTGTAATAGGTGGCGGAGATAAGAGTTCCACTGTTCATCAGTTAGTAAAATTCGTTGTTTATTTTTTTTGTGAAATGAAAAGTGTATTTTGTTTCTACATTTGTTGTATTATATTTTATACATATAAATTTCGAATGTGAATAATCCATATCAGGAATATGAGATAAATTATTTGTTTTATTTACTGTTGTTGTACTTATTTCAAGTATTGTTTACAGTTACATACTCATATTACTCGTCATGTACATGTCTTTTAAAAACGTATTAGAGTTCTAAATGAAACTTTAGTGTGCAAGTTAATGGATGTCTATCGATATTTCTTACTAGAAGGAATAACAAAGTTGATTTCACAAAATTCTTAATTTTTTTTCATTTTCTTGTATGAAATGTAATTAATGTTTTAATAATTGTATAACACTACCTGATATCTCAGTCATCCTCAATAATTATTGAGGACGACTGAGATATCAGGTACTGTTATACCATTATTAAAACTTTAACACAGTAACTTCAATGAAGTTTCATAATGTATTTAGAAACATTCAAATGTAATTTTATGAAAATATTGAATATAGATACAATAAAATAATAATTGTACACGCACATTCCATAATTATGTATGAAGTATTACAAAAAATACAATAGTTACATAAACACATATCAATTTTATGTGTATTCTGCATACAAACACTACTAATATTATGATATAATATTTTACATCAACAGTGTATACGTATTACCTTGACGTTTGGGTGCACTAATACGTATCAACAGTGTAAATGCTGTCTTGCGGCGCTTAACTGATTGATGCAGAAATATTATAACACCATTCCCATTACGTCTAAGTGCTGTATTGAAATATAGGCCATAAAATAAATATAAATTATTTTTACTCATACAGTACGAATCAGTATATACAATATTATGTAATAAGCGATTATCATGTCAGAAATATTTAAATAGCTATTGCTAGAGCTTAAAATGTAAGAAAAAAAACTTTAAACGCAATTTTCTCGGATCTTACACGATGGCGCACAGCCGGTTGTTAAATAACGCCGTTTAATTGACTACGTGTTTAATGAATTCTAAAATAAATTACTTCATGACTGAAATCAACAGGGAGTCGTGTACCCTATCTCCTGGTTCATTGAACCTGAAACCATCTGTGGGGGCACCATGGGAAATGAGCTCCCTGGATGCCTACATTGCTCAGTGGGCTGCCTCACAGCAGCTACACGACTTGGCCTAGTCTTGCGAACGGGCTGGATGGGACAATACCGGGCGTAATGCTGGGAATTACCACCAGGTCAATAAGCTCGGGAAAAGAGGAAGCGCGGTCTTTTTGGTTCTTCGAGACTTAGCGCCAACTCTGGAACCGAGTGACCCAAGGACAATCTGTGAGGTCGTCAGGAGTTGAGCGACCTGACGTACTAAATGCTCAGGCTGGACCCACTTCAGCAACCAAACACGTCCCCAGCTGGTGCACTGGGGGAAAGATCGGTGGATCTGCTAGACAGTCCTCCCGGTTAAGTCCAAGGGACTCGTGAACCATTAGTGGGGTAGGCAAGAGTTGAGCGCCTTGTCGTACTATTTGCTCATCTGTTGGAGCTTGCGAGCTCCGTACTGGCCCACAACAGCTGCAGAAGGCGTCCCTGGGGACACACCTGGGCTCGGCTCGGACCAGTCCAGCGGGGAGCTACTGTACTGGTTCGTGGCTTGGCCTACGGGCCCGTCGACAAACTGTGGGGTCGCCAGGAGATGAGCACCTGGATGTACTAAAAGTCTCACACTGTTGGGCTTGTAGCCCTAGCCGGTCTCACAACGGCTGCAGGACACGTCCCTGGAGGCAGAACAGGGGAATGGTCGGTTGATCTGCGACAGCAGTCCTCCCGGCTAGGCTCATGGAGCCCGTGGACCAACTGTGGGGTCATCAGGATTGAGCGACCTGATGTACTATGTAGCTCATCAATTGCCCAGAAGTGCAAACTCCAACACTCTCTCCCTGGAGTGTTGGTGTAAGGACCGAGAACTTGAACGTGGACGCGAAGTTAGGATAGGGAGGACTAGAACTAGGACTTGGGAGTATGGTCATGACGACCGAGGTATCCCAAGGGGTGGACGGCAGGGCCTAGATAAAAAAAAAAGTCCAGATGTTATTGAGTTGTGACGTCATTGCAAATACTCTCGATGCCTGTTAACCTTAATACACTACAAAACCAGCCCGTGATCTCATTATATACGAGTCTTAGAGCTCGTTAGTATGCTAACTAGTACATTACGATGCGAGGTTGGCAAGTTGTTTTTACAGAATCAAGGAAAATGTTTAAAAATCGAGCGAGGGCGAGGTATTTAATTTCCGCGATTCTATAAAACATTTCACAAACTTGCGTTGTACATTACTTTTTGCGCGTTAATGTTTTCAAAATATTAAATAATAGTAAAATAATAACTTTGTTGGAAATATTTGCGTTCGTTGTATACAATTTACTAACGTTAACAATGTGGGCAATGTTTATTAGTTAAAACAACAGAAGGCCGTGAGACGAATAATATAATGGCGGCAAGTACATATTTATTGTTTTAAATTGTTTCAAATAAAATTCAGTTCATTTAAAATGCTGTGATTTGTTTCGCATAACGTATATTAACACCATCGTTTGGATATATTTTGTATATACATTGCATGCAGTATACATGGAGGGCAGGGCAGTGGTTTACTTCCCGTACGCTTGTTTATAATATGTAGTATTACAATATAATTATTTTAATTACAGTGTAGTTATTTAGGTAGGCAACCCCGAAATGCAAGAATTTGAACTTTCATTCGTGGTCACCATTGCGACAAAACGCACTATCGCGCAAAAAATTATTTTAACAAATCTTGATTGACGCAACCTTAAGATGTCTTATTGAAATATGAGGGTACTGATTACGCTCCATAAGAAGAAAATGTTCCTGTTAACATTTTAATTATTCCTGGATTAATTAATTAATTTACGCTGATTTCAAATAAGTAATTGTTACGTTCTCTTAAATATAATGAAGTGCTTAAATGTTTATCTTGTAAGATTACAACACGAATTCCAGGGGTAATAGCACGAATTCATAGAACTCTTTCTTTCCAAATATTCAGGCACTACATTGCTTTTTGCTGTTTTCAGGATTTGGAGAGAATCATCAAGCCATTATTATATTTCCAACATACTTTATTTAATCAGTTATGAGTGATTTATCCCATGTTACAATCCCCCAGTCGAATTTAAAAAGAAATATGACACATTGCTGATCTGTTGCTTAAATGACCACACATTGAATATAGCGGCAGTTTCCATGATTCAAATCTTGTCTGACAAGACATTAAGGGATGTGAATTTGAGTCATGGGTTGTATGTATAATACGGAGCGAACTCTGTAGAGATATTTTCTCGAAATACCACTTCCTATCCGAGTAGCGGTCGGTGTCATACTCTTCGTTCTGCCTCGAAACTTCTACACGTCTTCAGCGATTATATAAGACTGGAAGGAGAAGGCAGTCAATCAAAGTGATTAGAAAAGGCGATGTTTGTGTTGGAAGTTATTGCGTCTGCAAAGTGTGACGAATTAAATTTCTAGAATTGTGTGTTCATGAACAGGTCGAAATAATTTTAGTTTAGGAAATATAAAAAAAATTAGAAATATCGGTCCCGCGCCGTAGCCGAGCGGTTAAGGTAGGAAGCCTTGGCGCAGAGCTACGGGACTTGCGCTGGTTCGAGTCTCCATGGGGGAAGAAATTTTTCTCATGGTATTTCGGCCAGTATGGGACAGGTGCCCACGCAGCATCGTGAGGCAATTGGGTAGCTACAATACGTAGCGGCTCCAGGTTGAGGAACCAGCTATAACGGCAGGGGGAGTCGACATGCTAACCACATATCACCCCTACACTGGCTGTTGATCATCTACCTCTGTGATTGACACATGTGGATGTGAAGGGCCAGCAGCCGGCTGGTAAAAGGGCAACCGCTGAAAAGTGGAAAGACCCTCAATCGAATCGGAGAAATAAATTCTGCCGCAACTAGTTACAATATGGAATTGCAATTGCTAGGACTATTTAACGAATAAAACTAAGCTGTTTACTCACAAATCATTATTTAACTATACTTATTTTAAAATATTTATATATTTAATGTAAACGGCGATGCTTGAAAACAAATGAGAGACGATTGGTACGCTTCATCTGCTTCTTTTGTTTATCACTGCAACCAGATCATACTATTTATTGCCAAAGGAACGCAATATTGTAAGAATGCTCTCTAGTGGAGAAAAAATGTAACACATCAAACTGTATATTAATTCATTTCTGGTGTCGTATGATGTAAATATGACAGTTATATTTTTTGGTGGTATAATAATTTGCTACAAATGTTTTTTATATTAACTCCTGCAAGCGCTAGGTGTTCACATCTATGCACTATACATACAATCTGGTAGCCGTATTCCTTATGGGCTCAGTCACTGCAAAATAATGGTCAGACCTGTTCATAATATTAAAAAGGAGGAGCTTTCTTTAATATGGTAAATATAACACTGATAAATATTTCGTGAAACACAACTCTGATTGGCTGTAAAACAGAAATCATTGAAACGCGATTGGTCGTTGTGTCCCATTTGGGGCATGAGTTAAATAGTCACTGTAAATAATATTTAATTTCGCTAATGTCCAATGTAAGTGCTTACCTAGCCATTGTTATTTAGGCGAAAATATTAACACTGCTTAAGTGATGAGCAACTCGTAATACAAAAATTAGACTTTTAATTACCCGACAGTATTAAAAAGTATTGAACAATTTTATGTTATTTAAGCTTGAATTTAGCTTTAAATTATTATGCATTTTATATACATTTTAAAACATCCATTTTGATTAATACTGAAGTAATTGAAGATTGGCCATTGCATAAGTGCATTGAATACATTTTTCTCATCTTCTATAATAAACTATAAAAAAATTTGTAACTAAACGTAGTCATTATATAGAAATATTTGCTCAGTGAGTTATACTTATTGTACCTTGAACATTTTATACACTAAATTATATTGAATTTCAACATTGGAAAATTATATATTATCTTTATATAAATGATTGATGAAAGTATTGTTTTCCAAGTAATGTTTTACTGAATCTGTTACTGCAGTTTTAATTTGTGAGTAGAATGTTCTGAAAATTTGACACCTCTGCCTTGTATATTTCCTGACAAAATGTATACCTATAGAATTATTTTTCAGGAATTATTTACGATCAATTACTTTAGGTTAAATAGTTTAATATATATAAAACATGTGTTCTTAATTATGACAAACTATTTTAAAAATATCAAGTATTTAGAATGCCAGATATAATATTTTAATTATCCTCTACATTCTAGATTTTCATTAAAGGTAAACGGTTAATAGTTCTTAGAAGAATTGATGATACACGAAAATAATATTTATAGTTTTTACTTTGTTGTGCTTTAACTATTAGTACGAAATAAAAATTTGGGAGAACACAAATTGTTGAAATGTTACCTACTTTTATTACCTCTCAATCTCTTTTAGAGTCTTTCACTATTCCTTCGTCAAATTGTACGTGCAAGCTATAATTAGGTTGCAAGTGCGTTTTTATAGTGTAGAAATGTTATGAAGGATGATGATGAAGAGATATAAGAAGATGAAACCTAGTGCCAGCTCATAGAACATATTTCGCGATAAGCACAAAGGTATAAGCCTGACTTAATTTTTCCTTATGGCAGACGAATCAGTACTAATAATTTAAAATGCCTTGTAAACATTTAGACTCCGTAAGAAAATTCGGAGGACTGCAGGATACACACAACTAGATCACAAAAAAATAGAAGACATCTTAGAAGAATTTCACATGGAATCTTTAGAAAACAAAATTTCTGATTATAAGTCAAGATGGATACAACATGTTCATCGAATGGAAGATCACAGAATACCCAAACTAATGTTAAGATATCAACCTGCAGGAAGAAGACGACCTGGACGTCCACTCAAAAGACTTTTGGATGGTGTTTCTCTTGAGACCGAAACAGGTCAACAAATGGCCTAAATTCCTGAATGTACTATGATGATGATGATGAAGATGAAAATTTTAATTAACCAAGGAATATAATCTAACACTGATTCCTCTTGCCCTGAGATTGAAAATAATAGTACTAGGCTAAATACTACTACTACTACTACTACTACTACTACTACTATTAATAATAATAATACTATTATTATTATTACTAATTATTATTATTATTATTATTATTATTATTATTATTATTCATTATTATTATTTTATTATTATTATTATTATTATTTTATATTATTATTACTTATTATTACTTATTATTATTATTTGATTATTATTATTATTATATTATTATTATTATTATTATATTATTATTATTATGAATTATTATTATTTATTATTCTTAGTATATTAATTATATTATTATTTATTTATTATTCTTCTTCTTCTTCTTATTCTTCTTCTTATTCTTATTATTCATTATTCTTCTTCTTCCTTCTTCTTCTTCTTCTTCTTCTTCTTCTTCTTCTTCTTCTTCTTCTTCTCTTCTTCTTCTTCTTCTTCCTTCTTCTTCTTCTTCTTCTTCTTCTTCTTCTTCTTCTTCTTCTTCTTCTTCTTCTTCTTCTTCCCCTTTGTTCGCTCTCCCATCAGCCCCTACCTCTTAGTCGGCGGCGGTGTCAGTGGTTCCGTTACTGGATGTCTACTACCTGAGTGTTTCGTTTCAATCTTTGCCAGGGTTGATGGAATTTTTTAGGAGGAAAAAATCCAAGAAAAAATTCCTCCGGAATGACTCTAAGCCGTGGGTCGCAAGTCTGCAGAACTCCAGATTCGTAAAAGAACCTTAAGCATGAAAAAAGAGGGTCTCAAAGCAAAATATACCGACCTCCATGAATTAAGTAACAACTCAGTTATTTAACTCTCACAGGCAAAGAACACTATGAGGTTTAATTTAAGAATTACATTAATTTTTTATTACCTTATCTGATATTCTTTTTCTACTATACTGCGTTTCAGAGCTTATCTCCATCATCAGTAGCCTCCGTTACCTACTAGAAGTCTCATTGGAGCGATATCTGACCAAGTACCATTACTGAATCTGTAGGGAAATAAACCTATCTAAATTAGCTATTATGATAAATTATACTACGTGTGAATTAATAATAATTATTGACTTATTAATTCCATTTTACATCGCTTCTTTAGAGAACCTTAACAGTCTCATAGATTTTCTTCCATTTACTATTATGGTTTGTTCTCAATCTCCATCATTTTACTTTACCCTCTAATTTTCTTTCCGAGTTCTTTACTTTAAAAAATTGAGGTACCTCATATTTTTATTCGCCTGGTTACGATGTCCGTTATCGGATCCAAGAGCAAATATAATAAATAATAGTTTTAAAACCCTAAAACAGCACGCTTTATTAGAAAACCGAACTAAAAGAATGAAACATTATTTTAATATCCAACACGCTTGGGATAAAATTAAAGTGGTCAACAAAAAAATCATCTCCAACACATATAGAATAAAACTAGAGTTATCAAGAAAAAGAAAATAATTTTACCATCAAAAGCGTGGGGTGCTTTTTATTATTTTTACATTTCTTTCTTAGAGACTTTACATTTACCAATATTTGTTTATTATCAAATATATTAATTGATAAAGAGCACCCCACGCTTTTGATGGTAAAATTACTTTCTTTTTGTTGATAACTCTAGTTTTATTCTATATGTGTTGGAGATGATTTTTTTGTTGACCACTTTAATTTTATCCCAAGCGTGTTGGAAATTAGAATTATATTTAATTTTTTAGTACGATTTTCTAATAAAGCGTGTTTGTTTTAGTTTTTTGAATCTATTATTTATAGATTTTCTGATGATTCTGGCCAGACTTTTTTTTAACTAAATATGAAATTATTGTATTGTCACGGGTCCTTTACAAGTATCCAAAGTTTCAAGTCGAACCAATGATTTTAAGTGGGTGAAAATCGCGATGAAAAATTCCGTTACATAGATAGATAGCTACAGGTCAAGCTAATATAAAGCGAGTCAATATCGTGGGGTGTTCCATATCAATTAATATATTTGATAACTATCAGATATTGGTAAATGTAAAGTCTCAAAAGAAAATGTAAAATCATAAAAAAGCACCCCACGCTTTTGATGGTAAAATTATTTTCATTTTGTTGATAACTCTAGTTTTATTCTATTTGTGTTGGATATGATTTTTTTGTTGACCACTTAAAATTTATTCCAAGCGTTTTGGAAATTAAAATTATTTTTCATTTTTTAGTTCAGTTTTTAATAAATAGTTTTTTAAACTATTGTTTGTTTCTTATTTTTTATTTTGAATAATATACAGAATTAGATATACATATCAATATTTTTGAATTCGATAGTAATACTCTTCTAAAAAACCTTACAGCCGGATTTGAACCAGCGACCTATGGATTACTGAAATTGTATACCACTAGAGGTCACGGCTCTACAAACTGGTCTCTTGCAACGATTGACTAAAAAGTCGACAAGTCCGCAGCCTATTATACCAGATATATATATTTTTTTTCATTTTCTCATGATTCTGGCCAGAACTTTAGAAACAAAATATAAAATTATTTTATGGTCACGGGTCCTTTACAAGTATACAAATTTGCTAT
The DNA here is from genome assembly GCA_030220185.1 of Diploptera punctata. Taxonomy (NCBI): domain Eukaryota; kingdom Metazoa; phylum Arthropoda; class Insecta; order Blattodea; family Blaberidae; genus Diploptera; species Diploptera punctata. The sequence goes on along the minus strand of JASPKZ010002136.1, from coordinate 29,631 downwards.
TCGATCCAATGTTTCTAAGTGGGTGCAAAACGTGTTCAAAGATTCCGTTACATAGATACAAGGACACGTTTTGATTTTCTGATGAATCTGGCCAGGATGTTAGAAACAAATATGAAATTATTGTATTGTCACGTGGTCTTTACAAGTATACAAAGTTTCAAGTCGAACCAATGTTTCTAAGTGGGTGAAAATCGTGTTAAAATATCCCGTTACATAGATACAAAGACACTTTTTTTTTATTTTGTGAAGATTCTGGCCAGGATTTTAGAAAATAAATAATAGTTTAAAAAAACAAAAACACGCTTTATTACAAAACCTAACTAAAAAATTAAAAATAATTTTAATTTCCAACACGCTTGGGATAACATTAAAGTGGTCAACAAAAAAATTCATCTCCAACACATATAGAATAAAACTAGAGTTATCAACAAAAAGAAAATTTTACCATCAAAAGCATGGGGTGCTCTGTATCAGTTAATATATTTGATAATAAACATATATTGGCTAAAGTAAAGTCTCTAAGAAGAAAATGTCGAAATCATAAAAGCACCTCATGCTTTTGATGGTAAAATTATTTTATATTTGTTGATAACCCCAGTTTTATTCTATATGTGTTGGAGATGATTTTTTTGTTAACCACTTTAATTTTATGCCAAGCGCGTTGGAAATTAAAATTACTTTTCATTTTTTAGTTCAGTTTTCTAATAAAGTGTTTTGTTTTAGTTTTTTAAAACTATTTTTTATTTTTTAGTTTTAATAGTTTACAGAATAAAAATGTAAATATCTTTAAATTCGATACTATTGTAGTATGAGCTAAGAGTAATACTCTTCTAAAAAAACTTCCACCCGGATTTGAACCAGCGACCTGTGGATTACTGAAATTACGTACCACTAGAGTTCACAGCTTTACCAACTGAGCTCTTACATCAAATGCCTAAATAGTCAAGTCCACAACCTATTATACCAGTTTTCATTTTTTTTATTTTCTGATGATTCTTGTCAGTATTTTAGAAACAAATATAAAATTATTGATTGCTACGGGTCCTTTACAAATATACAAAGTTTCAAGTCGATCCAATGTTTCTAAGTGGGTGAAATAGTGTTCAAATATCCCGTTACATAGATACAAAGACACTTTTTTATTTTCTGACGATTCTGACCTGGACTTTAGAAACAAATACGAAAATAATGTATTGTCACGAGGCATTTACAAGTATACAAAATTTCACTTCGATCCAATGTTTCTAAGTGGGTGAAAACCGTGTTCAAAGATTCCGTTACATAGATACAAAGACACTTCTTTGATTTTGTGATGATTGTGGCCATGATTTTAGAAAATAAATGTGAAATTATCGTATCGTCACGGGTCCTTTACAATTGTACAAAGTTTCAAATCGATCTAATCATTTTAAGTGGGTGAAAATCCCGTTAAAAAATTCCGTTGCATAGATAGATACAGGTCAAGCTAATGTAAAGCGTGTAATAAATATGAAATTGTTGTATTGTCACGTGTCCTATACAAGTATACAAAGTTTCAAGTCGATCTAATGTTTCTACTTGGGTGAAAATCGTGTTCAAAAATTCCGTTACAAATACACGTTTTTTGATTATCCGATGATTCTGGCCTGGATTTTAGAAAAAAAGAAATTATTGAATTGTCACGGGTCCTTTTCAAGTATACAAAGTTTCAAGTCGATCCAATGATTTTAAGTGGGTGAAAATAGCATTGAAATTTCCGTTACTTATCTCGTGTATATATATATATATATATATATATGTCAGGCTAATACAAAGCGTGTAAAAACCACTTATTTTGTTCTCATTCCGCTTACTTATTTACATACTTGTAGACATAACATTTTAGCTACCATATAAACGTAAAGGGATTGTAAAAGTTTCAGAAAAAACGGCTCTCCTTCATACTCTTGAATATTTCTTATAACGTTTGATTGCATCATCATATTTTTTTCTTATACAGTGATAAATACTCGATAGAGATATGAGGTAGGATAGAATTGTCAAGGAAGCAATTACTTTGTTAATAGACTTTGGTGCCTTATTCTCTCTCTAACATGAAAAGAGTAGTTACATTTCTGGACAAGGACAAGTACAAGGACGAAGACCTACTAAGACTCCTACACTCAGTGAATAGTAAGAGGGATTTTTAACCAGTCCATTGTAATTATATTTGGTTATAGCCTTTGGCGATTGAATACCTGCTTCCTCATTACTAAGTCCGTGTTTGATACCGGACGTAATTGTACATTCAATTTTATATTTCAAGCCCTGGTTTGTGATAGATAAACATTTTTCCGCTAAATTTGCACCACTACGTGCAATAAATAGCAAATCCCTCAGCAATATATATTTGCGATAAAAATAATGGTCTGACTCTTGGCCTTAAATATTTCAAGTTCTAACGCGCGATTCACACAAGTAAACGAATAGCTCAGTAGAGCTACAATACGTTTCCCTTCTTTCTTCAAGAGCATTCTTTGTAAACGCAACAAGGAAGCGAAAGTTTAGCTCAGTGCTTAGTGGTTTGATTCGTATGCAACAGGTTACCGGTTCGTTTCCCGGTGAAGTAAGTTTTTTTAATTGTTAAAATGCTTTCTATTTTGTTCCGTATGTCCATTATTAAAGAAAAAAGTACTAACTATTTGGAAGTATTAATATTTTTATTATTACTATTATTATTTATTTGTTTACTTTTCATAAACAGGTTTGCAGTGTAATAAAACATCTTCCTATTCCCAAAGCTTTTTATAATTTTTATCTTCTTTTTCTTGGATACATTGTGAGTTAATTTTGTTCCCCAGATAATTTTTATGGTTAAAACTGGGGCGGTATCTGATCGTCTTCGAACCTTTAACTTTCGTTCTTGATCAGAGAAAACATTCTTGGCAAATGCTTTCGCCTTAGTCAGTCTTGCGACGATCCAAGAATTTCACGAATGCCCCCGTCTGCCCGTATTGACCATTACCTCGGGCATCATTTGATACAGCTCAATAATATTATTATTATTTTGTTATTATTGTCAATCATCTATGGGCTGTTATTATGCTAGACTTGACATATACAAACCAAATATTTAATTGAAGGGTGAAACTTTTTTCTCAGTAATACGTAATAAGTAAATAAACTCATAAATATACGAAACTATGTTATATTTTATTACATAAATTTATAGCATTATTATTAAAATGCATTACTGCACACACAATTAAATTTATACCGGTAGCTAAATGGTGTTACAGAGTTTACGAAGGCAGAAATATTACTTCAGATACTGTAGAGTACCCGTAGATTAAGTGGCTGAAATTAAATATTAATGGATGTATTCTGCGAAAATACAAATTGATAGAAAATATTATCGGATGATTCGATTCCTGACTTTCACATATATCTCGTGTCGTTGTAAGTAGGTTAACGATCTACACTACTCGAACGCCGGATACTAGTTGCAGTGTTTACTTTTGTACTATGAATGAGAGTTTAACTTTATTTAAAATGTCGCAATTTGAGTAATAATGCATTTGTCGAAGATTTCTAAATATCTAGAAACACGTCTCCTTCACTGTTCTTTAACTATTTAAGACGGTTAGAACCAAATAGAGCGTATTTAGAACATTTCACAATGCGTTACCTCGTGAACAGTAGCTATGGCTTTTCGAGCATGAGCAGTGGGCCATAATAGGAAGTCAGCTTTTTGTAGCGGCTCATTATATATACACCAGCAAATAGTGCTGTTCCATCCATAGTAATTCTCCCTTAGGGTAGGTTTTATAATAATAATAATAATACTTTATTTATTCTGGCAGAGTTAAGGCCATAAGGCCCTCTCTTCCACTCAACCAGTACAAATACAAATAAATATTCGACAAATATAGATATACACTATACTAATTATAAACAGTTAAAGATACAATAAATGTAACAATGTAAATGTCATGTACAAACAACATTTTATAGGGTAATAACAATAATGATACGATAATAATAATAATAATAATAATAATAATAATAATAATATAATATAAATATGATACATTATACGGGAAACACCAATTAATATATATATCTTACACTGGATAATAATGAAGTCGAGTTTAGAGCAAATATAAATTTAGATTTCTTTTAAAAGATGCCAATGTCCGGCAGCCCCTTATTTCTTGTGGTAGGGAATTCCAGTTGCGAGAAGTGGAGATGGTATATGACATGGAGTGATGTGATGTCCTATGTTGCGGTATATTAAGTAAGAGACTGTTGTGATCTTGTGTTTAAGTTATGGTTTGAGGATAGATACTGGAAACGGGATGATAAATAATTGGGAATCGAGGTATGTAGGATCTTAAATAGGAGAATTAGACAGTGCGATTTTCTTCTCTCTTTTAGATGCAAGGCCATGACAATTCGTGGAATAATGGACAAATGTGATCGTATTTTTGAACATTCAATATGAATCTGATACAACATATTATGGACAGAACTCTTCAGTTTGTGCGACAATAATCCGTCACTTAATGTCAGTTAGTAGAACAACGTCACAGTATTCAAAAAAAATACGGCATCACTAAAGTTTGGATTAAAATTCTTTTAAGAGTTGTAGGAAGAAAATGTTTAAGTCGCTTTAGGGAATGCATTATGGAGAAGATCCTTTTAGACGTTTGTTTTACTTGCTCATGCCATTTTAAATTAGAATCTAAGTAAAATCCCAAGTTTTTAACGACGTCGGTATAAGGAATTTGTTCATTATCTAATATGACAGCCGGCATATTGCCATTGTTTATGAGGTGTAATAGCCTTGGATGTCCGATAATTATTGCTTGCGTTTTGTTTACATTTAGTTTCAGCCCATATTGTCTGGACCATAAAGATATATGCCTGAGGTCAGTGTTTACTTTGTCAATATATTCATTAATTTCGTCAGGCCCAAAGTGTGTGTAAATCTGTAGGTCGTCGGCGTAAAGATGATGCTTGCAGTTTTGTAGTTTCTTGGTCACATCATTAATATAAATCGAGAAGAGAAGAGGAGCGAGGACGCCGCCTTGAGGTACCCCTTTCCTCACCAAGCGCCAGGAAGAAATGCGATCACTGCGATCGTAGCAATTTCATGCTATGCTTTGCAGCTTTACTAGGGAATAATAAGTGTGGTAGCTTCCCGTTGATATCCACACCGGTGAAAAATGATGATGAATAGCCGGATAATTTTTGGGGACCGTTGGGCCCTAAACGTTCTGACATTTGTCAGGATTTTATTTTACAGGTGAGAAAAAACCTGAAACAACCCTCATCCAAGAGTCTGTCCCGACCGGAACTCAAACTTGTGCCCGCTACGTGACAAGGCAACACGCTATCTCGAGACCACTGCGATGGCTATAGTAGTGTTAATAGCCTTTAATCCCTAGGTTGATATTAAGCCTCGATGTTCTCAGGTACTTTTGGACTGGAGTAGACCACGTTCCGGAAAGAAGGTTCATCTTCTCCCTTCTCTTTATAATTATACCTCATACATCATATTTATACCACACCCTCTCTGTGCTATCGTCCGTAAACTGAAAGCAGACCACATTAACGCCAACTATCGCCCGGTTGCGGAACGCGAAAGACGAAAAGTGCAAGAATGGCATATTAGTATTATTACTACTAATCTCAGTAATTGTATTCGTAATTGAGTCTGCCTGGTATCGTCCACGGTGCTTGACATACAGTAGGAGTCAGATAAGATTCTTTGGTAGTAAATACTTTTCCTATTATCGAGAGGGTGTTCTGTTATATAACCCTAGCCAATTTGGAGCCGATTGTTGTCTCTCTCGTGGATGAAGATGTCCACACCCTGTAACAAGACTGCACTCCCCTACGAGGGAAGCTAAAAGCCGACAGTTTAGAATGAGCTATGATGTTCCAGAGGAGGACGGATCTCATACCTAAAATAAAACTGTGTGCTTAAGTACGGTCTTTAGCAAATATAATAATGTTTGGACGTACAGCACGCCACAGTGACAATTGCACTATATTACGCAATAGTTGATTAAATGATTCATGATGTGAGGTGACTTGATGATCAACGATAGTCACAATACAGTGCATCTGTCCTACTGTGAAACACTGTGATCCTCGTGTATCTGGGGGCCGAAAATATGATTTTGAAATATTTATTTTGAATAATGGTGGCTCACTGGGCAAACGGTTGGACGCTCGCCTCTTACCGCCGGGGTCTCGGTCACTCCATGTGGGTTTCGTGGTTGGCGAAATCGGAGCATGAGCAGGTTTTTCTCGGGGTTTCTCATGTTTTCCCCTTCCACAAATTTCATTATCTGATTTCTCTGCATGCATATCATCGATTTAAGGAAAGAGTGTAAAATGATGAGTTTGCAGTGAAAAACCTGCTCTTGGCCACAATACTATGCACTTATGCAGATATTATATTTTAATAATCTCAAACTTATTTTCGTGAACTGCAGCGAGGCTACTGAGGGCACTGGAATTTCCACATAATCATCATCATCACTCCAGGGATTAGGCAATTGCCCGTTCCGACTTCATAATGCATCAGCCCAACGTCTTCTAGGTCTTCCAACATCACGTCTTCCTCTTGCTTGATAATTTCTTGCTAACAATGGATATCTCTCCTTACTCATTCCATCCATGTGATCAATCCATTTCTGTCTGTAATTCGTGACTTTATGCAATAAAGGCTGTACTTACAATTCTTCTCTTATATCCTCATTTCTTCTTCTATCAAGTCTTGTACATCCTTTTACTTGTCTTAGGAACCGCATCTCTGCCGTCTGTAATCTATCCTTCTGTCTTTTCACTGGAGCCCAAGTTTCACATCCATACAAAATTGTGGGAACCGCCATAATATTACACATTTTTATCTTGGTCTCTTTTCTAATTTTAATTTCGAATGTTCTCTGTATTGTTCCACACACCGTCTGAAATTTATTTATTTTGGAGTCAATATCACTTTCTACATTGTAGCCAACATCACAGCCCAAATATTTGAAACTAGACACCTGTTCTATACTTTGATTTTCTAAAATAATTTTGGATCTCACTGGATCTCTTCCTCTAAAAGCTATGGTCTTCGTTTTCCTTACAGAAATCTTTAGATCCTATAATTTACATATTTCATTTAATGCATGCATTGATTTCTGTAAGTCGTCATCATTTTTCTGTATTATGATTACATCGTCAAAAAATAGAAGACTATTTATGCACACTTCATTATCCATTCTTATTCCTGGATTTACTAAAACTTTCCATTTATTTAAAATATTGTCTATATATATTAAACAAAGTGGGTGATAATCTACATCCTTGTCGTAATCCAGTATTTGTTTCGATTGCATCTGTTCTTTTGAATCCGGTATCTATAATTATATTTGTGTCTTCATATAATTTCTTTATTGTTTCAACAAGGCACAGCGGGTATCTTTCATTCGTAATATTTCCCATAATTTTTGTCTGTTTACTCGAACGAAGGCCTTGTCCAAAATATATAAATCCTATGTGAGTTTCTAAGTTATGTTCTCTTCTATTTTCTATGAGTTGTTTCAGTGTAAATACATTGTCTATACATGACCTTCCCTTTCTGAATCCACTGTGATTTTTACTTAGTATTACTTCTGTTATGTTTCTCAATCTATTATTTTCGTATATATCTTGTAGCCAGTATTCATTAAGCTAATCCCTCTGTAATTCTCGCAATTTCTCCGGTCTCCTCTTTTGAATATATTCTTCTGTTTTCCAAGTGGTTGGAATCCCATAGGCCTGCCAAAATATATTAATTAGATGAAGTATTCGTAGTTTACACAATATTCCACTATATTTGACTAACTCCATATTTATATTATCTAATCCTGTTGCTTTCCTATCCTTAGTGGTTTTCAAAACCATTTCTAATTCATTTATGTCTATTACATCAATATTTTCCACTTTTATTTCTTCCTCATTGTTCTCTTTTCCTTCAATTTCCTCCTTTTTTCCAAAGTTTTTCATAATGTTGGATCCATTCTTGTTCTGGGATTATATTCAATCTGGCAGAATCTTTCTCAGTCTTATTTAGAAGTTTCACTAATTTATAACCTATTTCTTGTCTTCCATACATATCATGTTCTACTGAGCTTATAAATTTATCCCATGACTCCTGATGGGCTTTTCTTATAATGGTTTTAGCAATACTCCTTTTCATTTTATATTCTTCATAAGATTCGTCTGTTTTCAGTCGTAAGTATGTATGATATGCTTTTTGTTTTTAATTCACTGCATTTTGTATATTCGCATTCCAAGTTCTCAAGCCCTTCCTATATCTTATTCTATTTTTCTTTCCTAATATCTCATTTGCTTATGTATAACTGTAGGCTTTCACGGCCGGCGTCTTGATCCCTATTAGGTTCGTCTTCCGGGCATATAGGCCGTGGTCCAGTCGTTCTTCTACTCGACGTTTCGTCTACTGCTGCGGTAGACATCTTCAGGAGATACTGCGTGCTCTCTGTGAACTCCTCAACAGTCGGCTGCAGACTGGCTGGTCGTTGGAAACTCCCTCCCTATTTATAGGCACGCCCCTGGTGGAGAGGCGGTTTTCTGCGCGGTCCGTGTTGCGTGCTGTTATGTCCAGGCTGTCGCTAGCAGAAGTCATAGGCCGCGCAGAAAACCGCCTCTCCACCAGGGGCGTGCCTATAAATAGGGAGGGAGTTCCAACGACCAGCCAGTCTGCAGCCGACTGTTGAGGAGTTCACAGAGAGCACGCAGTATCTCCTGAAGATGTCTACCGCAGCAGTAGACGAAACGTCGAGTAGAAGAACGACTGGACCACGGCCTATATGCCCGGAAGACGAACCTAATAGGGATCTCATTTGCTGTTTTATGTATTACATTTGATATATTTTCCCATTCAATATTTATATCTTCTGACGTCGCTATCACTGATATATATATTTATTCATTCTGCTTTCATAATGTTGTCTAATACTTTGATCTTGTAATAAATATACATTATATACTTCTTCTTGGTTTCTTTTCTTCTTTATATTATTTTTCCGCCAATTAGCTATTATGTTTATTTTACTTATCACGAGGTAGTGATCAGAGTATATATCGCTGCCTCTATGTACTCTCACATCTTTTACCAAGGCTCCTAGCTTGTTGTTTACGATTAAATAGTCAATTATAGATCTTGAGTTATATCCCAATTGGATAGCTACAATAAGTAGCGGCTCCAGGTTGAGGAACCAGCTATAACGGCTGGGGGACTCGACATGCTAACCACATGTCACCCCTATACTGGCTGTTGATCATCTACCTCTGTCATTGACACATGTGGATGTGAAGGGCCAGCAGCCGGCTGGTAAAAGGGCAACCGCTGAAAAGTGGAAAGACCCTCAATCGGAGTTATATCCACTTCTTGTATATTTATATATGTCCCTTTTTCGGAAATAGGTATTCATTATTTTTAATTGATTATAGGCTGCAAATCCTGTCCATTATCATTTATTGTTGTTTCTCCACTATTTCCTATTACATTAGGTATAGGGACATTGCCTACTCTGGCATTTAAGTCTCCACTTATTATTAAATGATGATCTTTTGTATATTTATCAACTAATGTTTGTAATGTTTTATAAAATGTTTTTGTTTCTTCTTTCTTACCTTCCTCTGGGGAAATTTCCACACATATTTATTTTCATCCTTAAACGCATACATTGCACCTTGAGAAGAAGACGGCCACAAGAGTAAAAGTTTAGTTCAGCATTATTAAAAATAAAAGTTTAAAAAAAGGAGGGGGGCACGCCGTAGCGTAGTGGTTAAGGCACTGAGCTACAAACCGGAGGGTCGAGGGTTCAAGTCCCGTTGGGGTCAGGATATTTAAACTGACTCAAACCCTCTGGCGGCACTATGGCCCTGGGGTCGACTCAGCCTCTAATGGAAATGAGTACCAGACGCTTGTTCTGGGGGTAAAGGCGGCCGTCACGCAGGGCTAACAACCCGGCTGACATAAAGTGCCGATTGTCTAGAAAAAGTGGGAGCCCTAACCTCCTACTACCCCAAGGGCCTCCGGATCTGTTGTGGGATGACTTTACTTTTACTTTTAAAAAAAGGAATAGATATAGACACTATTAGATATAGACACAATTTATCTTGTCTCCATTTTTTGCGCATGATTTGTGGCCATAACGAAATAAATGTTTAATTTTTTTTAATAGATAGTAGTCTTAACTCAAGTTATGACAATGTGACACTTGTTGCCCTCTTCTTGCCAAGTTGCGATTTATAGTTTTGTGAATATTATTTAATGCGTACATTATGCGTGATTTACACATAAATAAATCCACGCTGTCGAAATAATTCTACAAAATACATGCTTTAATGTAATAAAAGTACAAGAAATTGCTTCTGTCTCATTTTTGTTCATATTCCATTGTGTAGGCTACTCTTCGTTTGCAAGAATTCTCAAAACACTTTTTATTGTTTATTAATAACTTTAATTAACTGAATTCTAGATTCCATGAATTCTGAGTGTATCAAATTAAAATTAAAAGCGCCTGTAATTTAACGTTCGCTGGAAGAGTCTGTTGTCAATATACTCTCATGATATCACAAACATTTTACTCCATTATAAAATTAGCTTCAACGAATTTTTGTTGAACTCCGCTGTGGGTAGCATTAAATAATATTGACCAATATGATTATTATTATACAATCATGTTGTATAGTGGTAGTGTCGTTGCCTCCGATGCAGCGGATTCGGGTTCGATCCACGATTGAAACAAGTCCCAGGGTGAGAATTTTTTCGTGAGTTTCTTTACCTGTAATAAAAATGTCAGGAAACTTTAAGAGCTTAATAATACCCGAACATGATCTGGTTAATACATGCAATTATCCATATGATAATCACCTTGTTTAGGTTAAATTATTGAATATTGTGTATTGTTTTAATTATACGATGTCACGGAGGTGGATCTTTGGCATTGAGCTGACACTAATCCAGCCAGGGAGGTCTTCCATGTGCTTGTGTGGTGAAACTTCCATGTGGGATATCAAGAGTTCAAAATCGTCTCGCGAGAGTTCGTGTCTTTATGAAGCCCGGGTGGTACAGGGAGTGTAGAAGCACCTACAAAGGAAGAAGTTAGACTAAGATAAAGAAATAATATAATTACGGAATTACACGATACTAAATATTCGGAGCATATTTGTAAAGGAAAAACGTAAGTCTATATGATTATTTATATGAACTTTTGGCACAATTATATCCAAATTAGGGGAATATACACATTCTTAATTCACTTAAATACAGGTGTCATCGTCACCATATATTGTACTCGTTCTTATCCTTACCAGGGGTGACACGATTTGAATACACACTAATTTCTAATGTAATTAAAATAATTCAGTAAACTCATACATTAATACATACATAGTCACATAAAGTTCACTGCTGTGGTCTCGCGATAGCGTGCTGCCTTGTCACGCAACGGACCCGGGTTCGATTCCCGGTCGGAACAGGCTCCTGTGTGAGGTTTTTTCTCGGGGTTTTTCCTCACCTGTAAGACAAATGTCAGGAAGCTTAGGGCCCAACGGTCCCCGAAAATCATCCGGCGATCATCATCATCATCATCATCATTCATTCTTATTTTCATCCTTCATCGGTGAGGAAAGCAACGGGAAGCTACCATACCTATAATTCCCTAGTAAACCTGCAAAGCATAGCATGAAAATGCTATGATTTGAGTGAAAAACCTGCCCTCGGGCAGAATTACTATGGATGGATGGATACTCACAAAACATAAAACCAAATATTTCCTACTTGACAGTACATTAGATGTTAAAATGTCTATAAATAAGCACAATATATGATATTAAAATCACGATTAATATGTGCAGTTTTCATTATACTTCAAGTTTTCAGTCTCTTCAGAAAATTCGCTGTGTTATTTAAAAAAAAGGAATGAGCAATGCTATACACATCCGGGAGTCTTGGGTTTGTGATTGAAATATGCATAAGAGGAATGTATAAGAATTAAGTAATCATAAATTATTGAATATCCTGAACGAACGCACTCGCAGTTTTCTGTGTAAAATAGAATGCTAACTGAATGACTTCTTAGTATCTTCTGTGTATTTTTCTATCTGTTTCTGAAAAATCATTTCATATGTATGAAAAGCTACCCTCAAATGATTCGAAGCATTACATTCCTATATCAGGCCATGTATCATTGACCTTTATTCACAGATACTTCAGTGATAAGCGTCTGAAATTGCAATTAATTTAAATTGAGTGGCTGGCATTAATGTTTTGCTTAATTATACAGTGATTTGACGTGATACGTTTATCGGTTACGTACACGGTTTGGTTTATGTATGAGGCAATACATGATGTAAACATGAGCGTTCTCTCCTCTTCAAATGAATCAATACAGCTACAGTGAATCAGCGATCACAAGAACTACTGTGGAGTGCAAACACTCAGTATTCCAAACTCAGCTAATGAGAATTCTCTTTTTACTTCATTAGAATCACTAGCTGGGACATAGAAACATCTCCAGTCACATATTGAAAATACTTCACTAGAACGTTGTTGCGAGATTGCAGATACAAATAATAATAGTTGATGAACATCAGACTCTTCTTTTGTTTCCAAAAATATGTATCATTGCTCATTATTTATTTTATGAGAATTGCAAATTTCAAAATATATGTGGTACTGTTAAAGGGTTATTACGTTATGAACCGCAAAATATACTCTGATAAATTTTATTAAGTCTTATCAGACCTAACGATAACATATGGAGCTATAACTATGATATGAACAGAACAGATAACTGGTTTATACGGAGTAGAGTTGGAAGATATAAAATTTCTTAGATTGTACTCTAAAAAATGATACAACAAATGATAAAAAGCAATAATTAAATATATTTCATTTAAATCAGAAATCCGAACTAAGAAACTGATTTAGTACGCACACATATCATTGATGAATTCAGTAAGACTTGCAAAACAGGCAGTGTTATACCATCCATAAAGTAGGAGGGACTTTGGACAAGTAGAAGAATGAAGAGCAAAACAGGCCACGAGATATATCACGATGAAAACTATTTTCATGCTATTTCATCTATCTAAGGTTTTCAATTACGCAAATGTGTTGACAGGTCTTCATTTTTTAAAAATTAGAATTACTATATTATTACACTTAAACTTTTCTCCTCTAGTGCAGCCAACTCAGCTATTGAAACTTATGTCTTTCGCCAGTTATAATTAGTAGATTACCCTAATAGGTTACTGGCCGCTACATTCAAGATATTGAAATAGACTACAGATTTAACCAAAATGCAAATAAATAAATCTTACCCATTCCTTCAAACTAAACAAAGATAATGGCTTTTAAAGGGATGAATTTAGTTGTGTAGAAGATATTCATAAATGGAAAATATTAGAACAACTGTCCTACTAAAATTAACTTGGATATGAGTTTTATTTTACATTTGAGAAAGACATTGTGATAAAAGTTAATATACTTCAAACCAATTCAAGAAACAATTGCAATAACTTTAAGGAAAAAAAATCGAAAATAAAAATACATTTTATAAGGTTTTGTCTATCGCTACTCTCATACAGGCTACCTAATAGTGGGAAGTAATAACAAGATGTACATAAAATATAGAGTCTGCGGAATTAAATCTGTGAGATATGTAAGAGGATTCACTGAAGCTGATATTTAAGTCGTTTCAGCTATTTGTGGCCATGTTGCACATGCTAATCTCGTATCTTTCATTAACCTCTTTCGTTTATTCTCTAATTATGTCTAAATTCGTTATCTATTTTATAATTCTAACATCTTAATTTAATATTCATATACATTATAATGATTTAACATGAGGTTTTATGGTTAAATTCGAGATGTTCATTCCATAGCTGAGGACAGAATTTCCAAAACAAATTCATACAATATTTTGAATTTCTGCAACGTATATAACTTTATTTCATACCATAGTGAATCTAATTATTATAATAAATATTAATAGCGCGTGTGTTCTGATTAGGTCACTATACAAACTAATGTCATTATCTGCCGTCCCGTTTTAGAAACAGTTGTAAAACTCGTACTTATCATAAAAGGAGAAATTATTGTACAGCACTGTATCATTCATGGAGGAAGACTTTTAGAGGCTATTTTGAACTGTCTAAAGAAGTGTTAGGAAACTGTATACCTAATTAAGCTGTAGGAGAATTAATGTTAAGTACATAGAAGAAAAATAGCAAATGAATATCCAGATTATTTTCATGGAAAACAACGAATGATGAAATAAAATAATGTTAACACATAGATTAGATTTGGTTAGCATTACGGTTTTGAAATTTCAATTTTTTTTATGTGTAATGACACTTACACTATGGAATATATATTTTTCATTCGAAGAAATTCGTCTTCTTCACTCTAGTCGAAATATTCTACGTTCAAGTTAGTTTTGAAACTTTATGAAAATGTTGATATATCGGAAACTATATTGTATGCACATAATTTCTCTAACAGTGTTTCATTTAAGTTGAAACATGATGTACAAAACTGGCGCAGGTAACCTTATGGGTAGGATAAGAGTCCTTGCCAATAGGGTTCTCCTCATCACTGAAAAACGTGCTTATTACTCCTAATGAAAATATTAGCACTGAGTTGGAAGACAGTTAAATAATTATTATGTACAACGTGAAATTCCTTAAACTGGAGGAATGTCAAACTAAACCTTATCCAATAATTTATTGAATAAACTTATTATTCATGTTAATATTAATTAAAATTATTTTTTTAAGTCAAACAATATTCCCCACATATACATTGATTATATTGGATATGAGAGAACTTAATTGTTGTGAATTTACAGGCCTAATATAATTAAAACAATTAAGTCTATGCAAATGTTATCTTATTTACATAAAGAAATTCCTATTGCTATGTTCTCGGCGTTCTTCATAAAGGCTCCGCACCCGACATTCGTCTTTCCGAATCACTTGAACTAGAACTTGAACTAACATCTGTTCTCTCTTTCTCCTAAATGAACAATTATATTCAGAGTTAAGGCATCCATCGACATGATTATCTGACCAAACTGAACATCAACAACAATAATAATATAAATAATAAGAGTAATAATAATAATAATATTAATAATAAAATAATAGCAATAACAGTAATAATAATGATATATTATTACAATAGTCGGCCGCGATGGTCTAATGGTTAAGTTACTTGCCTCTAGTTCCGAGGATTGCGGGTTCAAACCCGCTCGGGTCGATGAATTTCTAGGATGGAAAATCCAAGGGAGTTATTTTTAGCTGTGGGTCCCGAGTCTGAAGATTTTCAGCTACATAAATGAAACTTAAGTCTCAATAAATAGCCTCTGTGCTAAATTTATACGATCTTCATCCATTCAGTAATACCTTAGATGCCTACTAGATGTCCCATTGAGGCAAAGCGATTTGCTAATCACACTCGTTGACATGTGTGGATAAATAAATAAATAAATGCTTACATACGTACAATAATTACTTGCTTACTTTCTTACTCAGTGGCACTATCGAACCCATAGGTTCAAGGCCGCGCGGACATAAGCTCCCCATACATCCCTATCCTGAGCTAATGCTTTCCAATCATTCCCAGTATAATCCACTTCCTTCAAATCATAGTTAATGTTATTATCCCACCTAATTCTTGGTCTACCAACTGGGCGTTTACCCTCTGGCTTTCCTACAAGAAGCTTCCATGCAAGTCTTTCATTCCCCATACGTGCAACATGTCCTGCCCATCGCAGTCTATGAGACTTAACTGTTCTTATTATATCTGGCTTCCCACAAAGACCATGTAGATCATTGTTAAGTAGTCTTCTCCATTCACCTGTCTGTTCATCTCTCTTTGGTCCAAACATTTTCCTAACAACTTTATTCTCAAATACTTGTAAATCTTCCTTTCCTCCATCTAAAGTAAGGGAGTCATTGTGTCTCGATCCATAAATTATAACTGGTAGAATAAAAGTTTATCTATTTTCAGTTTAACGTTTGTGAATGCGAAAGGAGTTGGGACACCAAGAGTCTCTGTAATGCATAATAGCACGCATTTCCAGAATTGAGCTTATGTTTAATTTCTCTGTGCATCTCATTTCTATTTAGTGACTATAGTTTCCTAGGTATTTGAATTAAGACACTTCCGCAAAATTTCCCTCATTTGTCATTAGCTGGGTACAATTTTCCATTAAATAATATATTACTACGTATGACCATATATTTTGTTTCTATTGATATTTTACTTCCAGTCCTAATTCCGTAGTGGTACTCAAGAGTATGTGCGTGTTTTCCGTTAATATCTTCCTCGCTATCGGCCAATAGTACCACATCATCAGCATAAGCTAACAGCTTATTAAGACCATTGAGTTGTAAGCCATCCTCAGTCTATAAAGATTTAATGGACCTGCTCGAGAACAAAATTAAATAGTAGAGGATATAGTGCATCTATTTGCTTCAACCCATTTTGAATTTCAAAAGTTGTCTGAAAAACTGTTTGCCAACACGCACCCTACCCCCCTTTGTGCCATTTAGACACATTCGTTATAAGTCTAACTAACTTTTTAGGAATTCCGAACTCCAGCAGGATACTCTATAACTTCTCTCTCTGAATTGAATCATTTGCTTTTTTTGAAGTCTACATGAAGTTGATGTACAGTACCATTATATTCCCATTTCGTTTCTAAAATCTGTCTTATAATAAAAATCTGATCTGTTTTGAGACCTATTTCTGCTAAACCTCCACATTGACGGATCTCCTTGAATATCATCAGTTTAGGGAGTAAGTCTGGTTACTGATATATTTGTTAGAGTTTTGTAGGTAAGGTGTAAGTAATAAGATGCCCCAGTAGTTGCAATCAATTTTATCTCCTTTCTTATAAATTGGTACGATAATTGATTCTTTCCATTCATCTGGAAGAGCTTTTTTTTCCCATATCATACTAAGCAACCCGTGTATTTTGTCCATCAATTTTTCTCCCCCTGATTTTATCAGTTCTGCTGGGATCTCATCCGAACAATACAATAAAGTTAACAGTAATATAATGTATGATTATAATCTATAAAATAGTCACCTTGTCGGTCCGTCTCCTGGACCTAATGCATTCTGCTGATGATGGGACTCATCCCGAAAGGCCTACAGAGTTTTAAAACAACTTAAGTTGAGGAGACGGACCTACAAGGTGACTATTTTATAGTTTTTAATCATACATTTTATTACTGTCAATTAACACCTCAACGGAAACTTACCATGGATTTTACTAGTAACAATAAGTTAAATATAATTCAAATTAAACCTAGTACAGTAATATATACACAAGAGAAGAAATGTTCTAATCTACTACAAAAAAGAGAAAGTAGTAAAATTTAGGTACATCTTAATACTAGATATATTAAATAACAAATTATTAATTGTTAAACAATACTATGAGAGATATTGTTTTGTCAATTAGCTAATAAAAATTTAAGTTTGTTTCTGAACCAAGTTGTAGTTTACTTTTATAGGATTCATGATGTGTTTCGTTGAGGTTTATTCAAAATTAATATTCCATAATTTTATATTAATTTTTAAGTTATAGTTTGTCAGTCTCTGAGATAGGTGGAAGAGAATGCCATGTTCCTGCAACAGAAATTGTAAAAGATTTTGAGTAAACCTACTGTGATGAAGACAATATCCTGGGGATCGTGTGCCTATTTTATGTGTGTCAGAGAGTGCAAAAAAGCGGTGAGATAAATAATTTGGCAATGATGTGCGTACTATTTTATAGAGAAGAGATATGGATTGGACGACTGTACGATCTTGTAGATGTGTTAATGTTCCACCAAACACAGCAGTATAAATAATATATTTTAAACTCACGGTACACTATTTTGAGAAAAATGTAAATATCTGTACTATTATACTACCCGCATTAAAGGGAATGAAATTCGTCTTCTGCGCATCCAACGCCAACGTTTCAACTGTGGTGGAACACATTTACTCGTAGGGTACCAGATTGGGAATCATATCAATCAGAAAAGTGATATTCATATAATAGGAGGAATATCTAAATATTTTCAAATTTCTAGGATTGTCTAATCTGGGATGTACAAAGTGACTTTTTACGCAAAACTCTTACAACCTATTGGAGAGTCCAGGAGAAAATATTTCGAGTTTAACTCTCCGTATCACTTCTGGAGATTTTGGGCGTAGATGTTATTGCTTCTTTAATTATAAGCAATAGACGTACATTTTTTTATAAAGCGGAGAATTTAAAATATTACAGATAGTGTATGTAATGTAATTTTATTTTTTAATCGAAATGTTGTTAGTAATGTTTTCTGACAGTAATTTAAACTATTAATCAAAGTATTTCTACGGGTTCTACTGATCTTAATCATCTTTCATCGAGATTTATTATACCGCAACTGTACCAGTTTCTGGTATTTTATGTGAAGAATTGATTGAAACCAACTTCCACAGCTTGAATGTTTTCGAAAATTCTTCCACGCAAGAAATGGGCCATGATCGTAACAGATGATAATCTGAAATAGGCTATATGCTGGGTCAAGTAGCAGTTCGATTATTCCAATTTCTGAATTCTTCTAATGGCTATTCCTGTAGTGTGAGGTCTCGCAATATCCAACTGCAGGAAAAATGTATTTTGGTTAACCCGTGCTCGGCATCTCTGTCTCAAATTTTCATGAACTTGTTCCACTCTATGTTGGACGTACTAAAGTATCAATTCGTGGTGTACTGATCTACAGCTTCTATATCATTTTTCAAGTGTCATAATCAGGCAATGTATAGTATCTTTTAATGCAGTAAGTTACTCTAACTGCCTACGAGAACTTGTTTGTTGATTATGGTACAAAACCCTGCTTTCAATATCCCATCTCTGGGGCTTCCATGATGTGCTAAATCTGCTAAATCTTTAGTTCTTTTCTCTCCAGTGTTGAAACATTAGAAACATTTTTGTACCATACGCTCAATGACGACGCAGTGTCCTTTCAGTTCACATATGCTTGTAGCCTTGGCAGTAGCTTTATAATCTTGTCCCCTGTTGTGTTTAAGAAGAACTCTTATCTCACACTTTGTAAGCTACATTTTGGGATTGTGTATTTAACAACTGATGACTGACAATTTCGCAATATACGCAATACTACCCATGGCATCTTCTAAATAGCATTGGTAGAACAAAGAAAACCAATTTTATCTTATAGAACGTCAAATGTGTTACCCAACATTACTTATGAGACAATCCATAAAATAAAAATAAAGTATAATTATAAGAAATTATATTTTACTTGATCTGTATAAAACTTATTTCTAACATAATATAATACATATAGACATGTTTGTGTTATGAATGAATGCAGAATGTACAATATAAAAATTGAATAACTGTGATCTCATGTGTTCAATTTTTGGATCCAAAGTCGAGGAAGAATGAGATCTCAGGTATTCAATTTTTATATTGTAAATTGTACATAGTAACTCCACGGTGTTCCGACATGAATTTTAAAAGTATTGTTGTATGAATGTAGGCTTCATCTTTCCATTGGAATGAAACGGTAACGTTCAGTTTTCCACATCCCAAGAAACCATCGAACTTGAAGATACAGAACCTGAGAATCTCGGAACTAGAAGTTGAATCATTACCAAGCTCAGCGTCAAAGTATGAAATAAATTAAAATTTATGGAAAGGAAATAGAGATTGGGCGTGACAAAAATGAAAAATAATAATGATGTAATTTTTAAATTTTTACGTTTAAGGCTGGCGTTCGAGAGATCCCGAGTTCTAATCGCGGGAATCAATAAATGTATTGATGTTTTTCTAACATATCAATGCAATTTTTTTTAATGCCCAGGTTTGTCTTTCGACATTCCTAGTTTCTCTCCTTGAGTTGGACATAAGAATAATGAAACAATTTTACTATTAGATAATTATAATTATATTAATTATTTATTTCTTAGTTTAACTTCTCATTTTAGGGTTCTTTTACGTTTTCCATGTCTCCCGGGGTTTATAGTAATTCAATATGTCGGGAGAGGATGTTTACACTTTTGGATTACTCACATAAATTTTGACCACGTAAGGGCACACAGAGCTTCGCCGAATGAGTGATCAGGCAAAGCGGGTCCGCGTTGGAGACTGGCTGTACATTTAAGACAAAATAATACACATATCATAAAATAGGGCGAATATGATATGTTGATTGTGATGGCCAAACGATATTCGGGGAATACTTGGGTTTTAATCTTTATGGACATTTTTCTTATAGACGCAGAAAACCACTCAAAAACCTCACACAGGAAATTTGTCCCGACCGAAATCGAATCCGGCCCGCTGCTTACGAAAGAAAACGACGTTTCCTGGAGACCGCACGGTGCACATTTTATTTTTAATGAAAAATACAACATTATAGTACATTAGGATAGACTGTAAAAACTTAATATATCTCTAATAGTGCACAACATATCTAGATTAGATTAGAACTAAAATAACCACATCTTGAGACTTATAACGTCCATTGTCATTAAGACATTTATGTACTAAAAGAAAACGTTGGCTAGAGCATCCCATAAAAATGACCCGACAATCCATTCACAGTAATTACAAGTTTTGTACGATTAGAACATTGAATGATACTGGTGATCATATCAATGTAATATTACTGTAACTCTTAAACAATATACAGAAATTTACACAACGATAAAGACTTATAGGCACTCTACCAGTATGCAGTTGCAGTTCCCTTACGTGTTGAGATTTATTGTTTTGGAGCGTCTCAAGATATTGAAGTAAAATTTGATAACTGATTACAAAAATCTAAGACTTTTACATAACTTCCACTATTTGAATATCTTATTAAAAGTTTCGTATTTAATTATGTGTAAGTTGCCGTATACGTTACTTTTATCTTACAACAAACTAGTATGCAAATTTTCTGCGACTAGAGGAAGATTGATAGAATGGCTGATAAATGGGAATAATCCTGAACATGCGCACAATATCTGCATGTTGACATAAACACACATAGAATGGAACATCAAAGTCGTCACATTTGATGGAACTGATTATTTAAGCGTGAATGTGTCAGTAATCGAATGACACCGCAGTACACGGCAAAGCTAGATTATAGGTCCTATCCACACATTGCTGTAAAGGCTTGTATCAGAGTTATTTTATATCATTCCTAGTGAATAATTTTAGGATTCTGCAAACCGTTTTCCATACTCTAGAGGTTCAAATAAGAAGTAAAAAAGAAGAATAGCTGGTGAGGTCTTAGGAATCTATCAGAGAATACAATTTAATCGATTAAAATAAAATAAAGTGTCCAATATAACTGTATAAAAAACCGTCATAGAGAATACTCCTTTAAAATCCGACTGACTATTGGGGATCTCGCACTGGTGAAAGCTATACATACTAACGCTATGTTTTCCATAATAAATTTAGACCTATCGGTTCTAGGTCCGTTGCAGAACGCGCGTATCACAGCTGGTACAGCAGAAATGATAACGAATGGAAGCGCGTCGAGGTTACCTATCAGTACTTACTAAATGCAGCTTTTAAAACCATTGAGGTGGATAGTCATTAGATAAAAAAAAGTTAAAATGTATCTTCCTAGTAAGACCTGGAAATTATCAAGGAGATAGATAAGAAGTTGATAATAAATGAAAGCACTCCCAGACTAAACAACCCACTATACGATATCGTCAGAAATAAGCTTTAGTCACTGACAATACTACATTAAGGCCAGCACCGACAACATCAATAAATGTAGCGAAGAAAAACCTGCTGAAGATGGAATAGAGATTCTTCACATATTTCACAATTGTGCGTTCTTTTCTAACCACAATCATATCTTAGTTTAACCTCTCCCTTTATAGGCACTGTCACGTGCCCTGGCCGTCCTACACTGACAGGGACATTTTAAACTTTTGGTTATACATATGTTCGCCGTTGTGGTCTCGGGGTAGAGTCGCTGCCTTGTACGCAGCGGACCCTTGTTCGATCCCAGGTCGGGATAGTTTCCTGAGTGTTAGTTTTTTTCTAGTTTTTTCCTCACCTGTAAAACAAAGATCAGGAAACGTAGGGATACATACGGAGCCGAAACATCAGCTGACCATCATGATCATCGTTAACGTCTTCGCCATATTTAATATGAATGTGTGTGAGTGCGTGCGAATGGCGTGTTTCTTCTTCATGTTATAAAGTATCGGAGGAGACCCTGACAATGAGCTAATCACTAATTCGACGAGTTCCTCCAAGTCCTTGAATGGCCAAATTAGTAAGTATGCGTCCATAGTTTAAAAGTCCCTCTACCTACAGGTCGTGACACTGTAAGGTCCGCGTGGCGTGTGGCAGCAATAAGAACCCTTAAAGCGAGAGAGTAAACTACAAAAAAATGAAAGATTATGCATATATTTTTTTCACAAAGTAGGCATGGAGAGCTACCCTGGTTGAGCGATCAACATACAGAAGGATTTTAGTATATGTATAACACAAAGTTAAAAACGCACCGCGGATAGGTGGACGCCTCTGTGACCTTACAATATCCTTTGTACACCAATATCATGTACAAGTGAAGGAGGGACACTGTGCTTGATTAACAATTAGATCACGATTAGTTGAAAGAAGGCAATATCTATTTAGACAGAAAAGGGTGCCCTTTGTCACCGGCTTTATTTAATTTATATATTGACGAAGTCTTGAGAAAATGGAAAAATATTTTATTAAATAACTTTAGTTAGGACATTAATAAATTATATACACTCCTTTTTGCAGATCATCAGGCAATTATAGCAACGGATGAAGACAGATTACTAAGAGCCATTTTTAAATTAGGGAAAATTGTTGCTGAATATTACTTATAAATGTCCCCAAGTAAACGAGTGATGGTATATCATGGGAAAAATCCAATAAAAGCCACAATAATAGTAAATTATTTTGTAATAGAACAAATAAGGGATTTTAGTTATTTAGGAGTTTTCCTAGGCAATGATCGGACAAGAGATATTAATAGAAAGATTAATATGTTTCAAAATATTTGCGGTACAATTACTAGAACATTAGCAAGGCAAATTCATAAACAAACACTCCTAAAGTTTTACAAAGTTTTAGCAATTCCTGTTCTGTTGTTTGGCTCTGAATGTTGGACTCTCCCCAAAAGTTTAATAAATAGACTGGAAGAAGCCGATATAATATTCCTACGATATGTGACACGATGTATTCTTTTGGACAAACGGAGGAAGGAAGATTTACAAATAACTAGTGTGATAAAAATATAATAATACCTTTTTCTTCTTCTTCTTCTTCTTCTTGACTTCACGGGCTAGGCAAAAATTGGCTAATCCGCCTCACAGTTGTTCTGTCCATCTTTTCACTAGTTTTCCTACATTCCTTGAACCTCTTGGCTTGTAAATGAATACTGCTCTTAGTAATCTTGTCACATTCATTCTTTCTACATGTGTAACCCATTTCTCTATGTATTCTTTAATTTTCTCATTCAATGTATATATATATATATATATATATAATATATATATATATATAAATATATAAGAACAGAGTTACATATATATATATATATATATATATATATAAATATATAAGAACAGATTTACATATGTATATATATATATATATATATATAAATATATAAGAACAGAGTTACATATATATATATATATATAAATATATAAGAACAGAGTTACACATATATATATATATATATATATATATATAAATATATAAGAACAGAGTTACACATATATATATATATATATATGTGTAACTCTGTTCTTATATCTTTATTCTATATCCGATCCAATCTTGTGCAGCCTTTTGTTCTTTCAAGGAAGTTCATTTCTGCGCGTTGTATTTTACTTTGTAAATTTTTTATCTTTACCCAAGTTTTGCTCCCATAAAACAATGCAGGATCAGCCAAAGTTTTATAAAACTTCACTCTAGTGTCTGTTTTTGTTTTATTCTTTAATATTTTATATATAGTTCGGAATATCATTTGAAATTTCGACAGGGTCATATTTACGTCTCTTTGCGTTTTTGTGATTTTAGTAAAATTACAACAAAATATTTAAAATTTTAAATTTTGTTCGAGAGGTTTGTTGTCTATTACAATATTTGATTTTTATATGTTAATTTCCCCAAAAAGCCATTATTTTTGTTTTTAAATAAGAAGAATATAAAAATAAATGGTTTGAAATTGTTAGTAGAATGAGTGAAGAGAGGATACCTTATAAGATGTTAAATTACAATCCACAAGGTTATAGAACGTGTGGACGACCATTTAAAAGAAGGAGCGAGCAACTATAATATGGAGCCGGAACAGATCAGAAATAGTCTAAACCGTGACGGTAGACGATGATGATAATCATGGCAGTTACATTATTCAATAAAGATGCCTCTTTAATAAATGAGGTATTAATGAACAGCCACGACGAAACAGGCTATCGTGAACGGGTGACCGCAACACAGAACCCGACGTCCTTAATACTCAGTGCGGTATTACAATTGCTATCTTTACTTACTAAAATCCCCATATCTCGTGATCAGCTGAATGCAAGTACGACGTCCGAGACAACATGAATATTAAAACACGACACTCATTTATCTATACTAATCAAGGCGAATATGATATGGGTGATTACGATAGCCAAATGATGTTCGAGGATTATTTAGGCCCCAAAGTTTCCGGACATTTGTCTTGCAAATGAGAAATCCCTGAAAATATTTTCACCGAGGAAAATAGTGCTAACGGGAATCTAACTCCGGCGTAATGCGTCTGAGGGAATGGTGTTCTGTATGTACTATATGAGAGAGGTGAACATAAATGTACTTACAACATAATGCATTATCTTACAATTAAATAAATAAAAATGAATAACATTGTATCACTTTGATACGGCTTTATGCAGATCAGTTTGTAAGGTCCATACCTATTTAACCACTCATGTCTATAGCGTTGCAATTTAAATTCTAACGTGAAAATACCACCACATTTTTCCACAGAGACCACTTTTTATGGTGCAGGTTTTGTACATGCTGTAAAACCACTACTCGGAACATATGGTTGCATTTCCTTTCCGAAATAAACCACAACTGGGATTTCAGACACCCCCGGTTCTGGAAATCAGATCTAACAAGGGAACTGTCAAGCATTGAATGCCCAAACCTACTCCCCCGGTTCTGGAAATCAGATCTAACAAGGGAACTGTCAAGCATTGAATGCCCAAACCTACTCCCCCGGTTCTGGAAATCAGATCTAACAAGGGAACTGTCAAGCATTGAATGCCCAAACCTACTCCCCCGGTTCTGGAAATCAGATCTAACAAGGGAACTGTCAAGCATTGAATGCCCAAACCTACTCCCCCGGTTCTGGAAATCAGATCTAACAAGGGAACTGTCAAGCATTGAATGCCCAAACCTACTCCCCGGTTCTGGAAATCAGATCTAACAAGGGAACTGTCAAGCATTGAATGCCCAAACCTACTCCCCCGGTTCTGGAAATCAGATCTAACAAGGGAACTGTCAAGCATTGAATGCCCAAACCTACTCCCCCGGTTCTGGAAATCAGATCTAACAATGGAACTGTCAAGAATTTAATGCCCAAACATACTCCCCCGGTTCTGGAATTAGATCTAACAAGGGAACTGTCAAGCATTGAATGCCCAAACCTACTCCCCCGGTTCTGGAAATCAGATCTAACAATGGAACTGTCAAGTATTGAATGCCCAAACCTACTCCCCCGGTTCTGGATATCAGATCTAACAATGGAACTGTCAAGCATTGAATGCCAAAACCTACTCCCCCGGATCTGGAAATCAGATCTAACAATGGAACTGTCAAGCATTGAATGCCCAAACCTACTCCCCCGGTTCTGGAAATCAGATCTAACAATGGAACTGTCAAGCATTGAATGCCCAAACCTACTACCCGGTTCTGGAAATCAGATCTAACAAGGGAACTGTCAAGCATTGAATGCCCAAACCTACTCCCCTGGTTCTGGAAATCAGATCTAACAATGAACTGTCACGCATTGAATGCCCAAACCTACTCCCCCGGTTCTGGAAATCAGATCTAACAAGGGAACTGTCAAGCATTGAATGCCCAAACCTACTCCCCCGGTTCTGGAAATCAGATCTAACAATGGAACTGTCAAGCATTGAATGCCCAAACCTACTCCCCCGGTTCTGGAAATCAGATCTAACAATGAACTGTCACGCATTGAATGCCCAAACCTACTCCCCCGGTTCTGGAAATCAGATCTAACAAGGGAACTGTCAAGCATTGAATGCCCAAACCTACTACCCCGGTTCTGGAAATCAGATCTAACAATGGAACTGTCAAGCATTGAATGCCCAAACCTACTCCCCCGGTTCTGGAAATCACACCTAACAAGGGAACTGTCAAGCATTGAATGCCCAAACCTACTCCCCCGGTTCTGGAAATCAGATCTAACAAGGAAACTGTCAAGCATTGAATGCCCAAACCTACTCCCCCGGTTCTGGAAATCAGATCTAACAATGGAATTGTCAAGCATTGAAAACCCAAACCTACTCCCCCGGTTCTGGAAATCAGATCTAACAAGGGAACTGTCAAGCATTGAATTCCCAAACCTACTCCCCCGGGTTTTGGAAATCATATCTAACAAGGCAACTGTCAAGCATTGGATGCCCAAACCTACTCCCCCGGTTCTGGAAAACAGATCTAACAATGGAACTGTCAAGCATTGAATGCCCAAATCTAGTCCCCCGGTTCTGGAAATCAGATATAACAAGGGAACTGCAAACATTGAATGCCCAAACCTACTCCCCCGGTTCTGGAAATCAGATCAAACAAGGGAACTGTCGAGCACTGAATGCCCAAACCTACTCCCCCGGTTCTGGAAATCAGATCTAACAATGGAACTGTCAAGCATTGAATGCCCAAACCTACTCCCACGGATCTGGAAATCAGATCTAACAATGGAACTATCAAGCATTGAAGAATACCCAACCTACTACCCCAAGGTTCTGGAAATTCAGATCTAACAAGGCGAACTGTCAAGCATTGAATGCCAAACCTAATCCCCCGGTTCTGGAAATCAGATCTAACAATGGAACTGTCAAGTATTGAATGCCCAAACCTACTCCCCCGGTTCTGGAAATCAGATCCTAACAAGGAAGGGAACTGTCCAAGCATTGAATGCCCAAACCTACTCCCCAGATTCTGGAAATCAGATCTAACAAGGGAACTGTCAAGCATTGAATGCCCCAACTACCTCTCCCCCGGGTTCTGGAAATCTGATATAACAAGGGAACTGTCAAGCACTTGAATGCCCAAACCTACTCCACCCCCTTTCTGGAAGAAATCAGGTCTAACAATGGAACTGTCAAGCATTGAATGCCCAAACCTACTCCCCCTGTTCTGGACAATCTGATCTAACAAGGGAAATGTCAACGCATGAAATGCCCAACCTACTCCCCCGGTTCTGGAAATCAGATCTAACAAGGGAACGTCAAGCATTGAATGCCCCAAACCAAACTCCCCCCGGTTCCCGAAATAGATCTAAAAAGGGAACTGATCAAGCATTGAATGCCCAAAACCTTTCCCCCCGTTTCTGGATATCAGATTCTAACATGGAACTGTCAAAGCAATGAAATCCCCAAACCTACTTCTCCCGGTGTCTGGAATTCAGATCTAACAGGGAACTGTCAAGCATTGAAATGCCGAAACCTACTCCCCCGGTTCTGGAAATCAGATATAACAATGGAAATGTCAAGGATTGAATGCCCAAAACCTACTCCCCCCGGTTCTGGAAAATCAGATCTAACAAAACTGCTCCAAGCATTGAATGACCAAAACCTACTCCCCCGGTTCTGGAAATCAGATCTAACAAGGAACTGTCAAGCAATTGAATGCCCAAACCTAACTCCCCCGGTTCTGGAAATCAGATCTAACAAGGAACTGTCAAGAATTGAAGTGCCCAAAGCTACTCCCCCGTTCTGGAAATCAGATCTAACAATGGAACTGGTAAGCATTGAATGCCCAAAAACCTACTCCCCAGGTTCTGGAAATCAGATCTAACAATGGAACTGTCAAGCATTGAATGCCCAAATCTAGTCCCCCGGTTCTGGAAATCAGATCTAACAAGGGAACTGCAAACATTGAATGCCCAAACCTACTCCCCCGGTTCTGGAAATCAGATCTAACAAGAGAACTGTCAAGCATTGAATGTCCAAACCTACTCCCCCGGTTCTGGAAATCAGATCTAACATTGGAACTGTCAAGCATTTAATACCCAAACCTACTCCCAAGGTTCTGGAAATCACAATCTACAAGGGAACTGTCAAGCATTGATGCCCAAACCTACTCCCCCGTTTCTGGAAATCAGATCTACAATGGAACTGTCAAGCATTGAATGCCCAAACCTACTCCCCCGGTTCTGGAAATCAGATCTAACAATGGAAATGTCAAGCATTGAATACCCAAACATACTCCCACGGTTCTGGAAATCAGATCTAACAAGGGAACTGTCAAGCATAAAATGCCCAAAAAACCAACTCCCCCGGGTTCTGGAAATCAGACCTAACAATGGAACTGTCAAGCATTGAATGCCCAAAGCTACTCCCCCGGTTGTGGAAATCAGATCTAACAAGGGAACTGTCAAGCATTAAATGCCCAAACCTACTCCCACGGTTCTGGAAATCAGATCAAACAATGGAACTGTCAAGCATTTAATACCCAAACCTACTCCCCCGGTTCTGGAAATCAGGTCAAACAAGGGAATTGTCAAGCATTAAATGCCCAAACCAACTCCCATGGTTCTGGAAATCAGATCTAACAATGGAACTGTCAAGCATTGAATACCCAAACCAACTCCCCCGGTTCTGGAAATCAGATCTAACAAGGGAACTGTCAAGCATTGAATGCCCAAACCTACTCCCCAGGTTCTGGAAATCAGATCTAATAAGGGAACTGTCAAGCATTGAATGCCCAAACCTACTCCCCTGGTTCTGGAAATCAGATCTAACAAGGGAATTGTCAGGCATTGAATGCCCAAACCTACACCCCGGTTCTGGAAATCAGACGTAACAACAATGGAACTGTCAAGCTTGAATACCCAAACCTATTCCCCCGTTTCTGGAAATCAGATCTAACATGGAACTGTCAAGCATTGAATGCCCAAACCTACCCCCGTTCTGGAAATCAGATCTAACAAGTGAGGTCAAGCATTGAATGCCCAAACCGACTCCCCCTGTTTTCCGGAACTCAGATATAACAGGGAACTGTCAAGCATTGAAATGCCCAAACCTACTGCCCCCGGTTTCGGAAAATCAGATCTAACAAGGGAACGTCAAGTCAGTGAAGATGCCCCATACCTACTCCTCCCCGGTTCTGGAAATCAGATCTAACAAGGAACTGTCAAGCATTAAGTGCCCAAACCTACTCCCACTCCACCGGTTCTGGAATCAGATCTACAAGTGACTGTCAAGCATTGAATCCCAAACCTACCTTCCCCGGTTCTGGAAATCAGATCTAACAAGGGAACTTTCCAAGCATTGAATGCCCAAACCTACCCCCTCGG
>JASPKZ010002135.1:0-81263 GCA_030220185.1 Diploptera punctata | reverse complement strand
TGGGCGTGTCTTCCCCTCTGGTTTTCCTAAAAGAAGCTTCCATGGACATTTTTCATTCCCCATACGTGCCACCATGTCCTGCCTGTCGCAGTCTACGAGACTTAACTGTTCTTATTATATCTGGCTTCCTATAAAGACCATGTAGTTCATTGCTATGTAGTCTTTTTCATTCACCTGTCTGTTCATCTCTCTTTGGTCCAAAAATTTTCCTAAGTTCTTTATTCTCAAATACTTGTAATTTCCTTTCCTCCCTTAAAGTAAGAGTCCATGTTTCGCATCCATATATTATAACTGCTAGAATAATAGTTTATATATTTTCAGTTTAACATTTTTTGAAAGGAGTTGGGACATCAAGAGTCTCTACAATGCATAATAGCACGCATTTCCAGAATTGAGCCTATGTTTAATGTCTTTGTGCATTTGTGATTATTGTTCTTAGGTATTTGAATTCAGCCACTTCCTCAAAATTCCCTCATTTGTCATTAGCTGTCCATTTCCATTATATAATGTATTTTTACGTGTGACCATATATTTAGTTTTATTGATATTTACTTCCAGTCCAGTCTTAGTATTACTCAATAGTGTGTGCATGTTGTCCTTTAGTATCTCCTCGCTATCAGCAAATAATACTACATCATCAGCATAACTAACAGCTTATTCTCCATTCACCATTGAGTGTAGGTCTTTTTCATCCTCTAGAGATTTGACGGCATGCTCTAGTACAAAATTAAATAGTAGAGGAGATAGTGCATCTTCTTGTAGACAACACGTTACAAGATTAGGTATAGTAACTCGCTGTTCTTAGAACACTCCCTTCGGTCGTGTTCTAACTGAGCATCTCATTTTTGTATTTTTTTTAACCTGGTTGAGTGGTAGACAAGGCCTTAAATCAAGCTATTATTATTATTATTATTATTATTATTATTATATTATTATTGTTATTATTATTATTATTACTATTATTATTATATTATTATTATTATTACTAAATATCTGCTTTTGTAACTAGACGTCTAAATAACTATTAAGTATGTTAAATTTTATTTTGTAGGAATGTACATTTTTATATTGCTGTAGGGCCTAATTATTCACCCCACATGGTTAATAGAAGAATAGGTAAGGGTTTTTGGATTAGAAATTTGGTTATACTCTTCAACAGCACATATTTATAATAAATAATGTTATAATATTATTATAGAATTATTTATCTTCTGTAATTTAGATTAAAGTTATTATAATAATTGTCAATAGAAATTTCTATATTTTGCTCCCATATTTCGTATCCAATACTGTTTTAAAATGATGTTACTTTTCTTTTTTTTTATATTTCATGCATACGACACATATACCAAATGTAATATCATCATTATTAACTATGTACATTTTTGTATTTAAAACTGTAATATGTTTTTGTTTGTCTTTGGATTATGTACATATTCAAATATGTGTGCAAGTGTGTATAGACTATATAAGTACATAAGTAAGTGTAAGTAAATAACCATAATAATTATTACATCATTATAACAATTACCAGGATAAAGAAATGGAAGAACAATCTGGTTTTAGAAGTGTGCATGTTGTCCTTTAGTATATTTTGCATAACACAAATGATAGGAAAAAAAGAGCTACTAACAGAGATTTACATTTGTGTTTTGTCGATTTGACCAAGGCATATGATAGTATTCCCGAAAAAAATGTTTGGGAAACTTTAGACAATTCTAACATTAACAAAAAAATAGTAGAAACTATAAAAAACATTATACAAAGGATCTATTTCGAAAATAAAAGCTGGAAATCATATAACAAAGGGATTTAGTATTACAAACGGTTTAAGGTAAGGTTGCAGTTTATCTCCAACTCTATTTAAAATATATCTCGAAAGAGTACTAAGAGACTGGAGGAAAAAATGTCAAAAATGGGCATACCTATCCAAAATACACATGTATATTCACTTCAATTTGGCAGATGACCAGGTATTAATAGCACAAGACCACGATGACAGAATATATGGCTAAAAAACTGAAAGAAGAATATGAAAAATGGGAACTTTATGTAAACATTGAGAAAACTAAATACCTGTGTATAGGGGAAGAAATGGAAAATATAAATTTCGACAATGGAGAAGAACTAAAACCTAGTATTGAATGCACTTATTTAGGAACAAAATTAGACCATTCAGGCGATAACACAGAGGAAATTAAAAACAGAATCGCGCAAACAAAACAAGCAATAAACCCTTTAAACTCTGTTTGGTGGAGCAAAAATATTACAAAAAATAGAAAATTACAATATATCAAACCATAATTCAGAGCATTTTAACATATGGTGCCGAAGTCTGGAAATTCCTACCAGGGAAATGAAAAGAATTTTAAGTACAGAAATGGGTGTTTTAAGAAGATCAGCTGAAAAAACTAGAATAGATAGAATACGAAATGAAGAAATGAGGGAAATTATGTGTGTACAAGAGGAGCCGGGCATCATAGACATTATAGAAAAGAAAATATTACAGTGGTATGACCATGTCAAAAGAATGCTAGAACAAAGATTGCCTAAAATTGTTATAGAATGGATCCCAATGAAAAGGAGGAAGAGAGGAATACCGACGAAAACTTGGATAGAAGGGGTACAAGCAGCTATGAATATCAGAGGAATGGAGGAAGATCAATGGATGGACAGAGAGGAATGGCGTTTGGTTTCCGGAAGACGGCGGCAGCTGCCATGATACCGGATGATGGTGATATAACAATTATTATTTAATTTTGTTATTTACATCATTTAGATATTTTTATTTATTTTTATTATTCTTCCACGCGGGAAATATAGAACTCGGCACTTAGGAAAGATTGTAGGAGAGAAGCAAAGAAGAATGTATGGGAAAAATTTAGATTTGGATTCTAAGTCGAAATAAAAATAGTATAGCCTGAAGTTAATGTTTTTCACACCGCTTACAGACCAGTGTAACATCTGTGATACATGAGTAGGCCCTACAGTTCAAATTAATTATAGTGGTTAAAAACACACAGGCCACACGTATTAAAGTGTTGAAACTGTAGCTAAAATAATTTATCGTTTATGCCCGAAGGTTCTAGAGTGGAAAATTGACAGGTGTTGACCTAAAGTAGACATAAAACCACATGAACTTTCAACTTTAAATTTCTAAAAATGTTTTACTGTTTTTTCTTTATTGTTAATAATAAATAAAAGGGCTAATTAATTCTGAATAGTATTAATAAGCTGTTAGTTTATGCTGATGATGTAGTATTAGTGGGCGACAGTGAGGAGATACTAATGGCCAATACGCACACTCTATTGAGTAGCCTAACACTAAGAAATTGGGATTGGAAGTAAATGTCAATAGAACTAAATGTATGGGCACACTTAGGAATAGATTATATAATGGAAATGGACAGCTAATGACAAATGAGGAAAATTGTGAGGAGGTGGCTGAATTCAAATACCCGAACAATAATCACAAATAGGAATGAGATGCACAAAGAAATTAAACATAGGCTCAATTCTGGAAATGCGTGCTATTATGCATTGCAGAGACTTTTGATGTCCCAACTCCTTTCAAAAAACGTTAAGCTGAAAATATATAAAACCATTATTCTACCAGTTATATTATATGGATGCGAAACATGGACTCTTACACTAAGGGAGGAAAGGCGATTAAGATTATTTGAGAATAAAGTTCTTAGGAACATTTTTTGACCTAAGAGAGATGAACAGACAGGTGAATAAAAAAAAACTTCATAACAGTTACCTACATGATGTTTATCGGAAGCCAGATATAATAAACACAGTTAAATATCGTATGTTGGGATGGGCAGGACATGTAGCACGAATTGAGAATGAAAGAGGTACATGAAGCTTCTTGTAGAAAAACCAGACGCAAAGCTCCTGCACTAAGATTGAGGTGGGAGAATAACATTAACTGTGATTAGAGGGAAGCAGGTTATACAGTGGATAATTGAAAAGTATTAGCTCAGGAAAGGGACGTATGGAAAGATTATATCCACGCCGCCATGCATATATGAGTTTGATAGAGCCAGTGAGGTAGTTAGAGCTAGTTAATAAAGGCTGAAACTTAAACGACGTCACTATGACTCAAAAATGTTTTTAAAGTTAGCATATTTATTTAACGACGATCTTTAACTACTCAGGTCAATGACGTCGCTATTCAAAGTTGAGGTGTGAAACCACCGACAAATATTACAATACAAGAATTATAATAAAATTATAAAACTGCGTACGTTTCTCAACTGTTCAAAATATTTAAAACACTGCAGCCCCTTTTCGGGACAGTCCCATCCTCAGCAGAAGATTATTTTGCTATTGCCGAGCTACCGACTGATTTGTGATTATCTTGTGAATAGTACTGTGTGTACTGGGTGGGTTTTCAAGCTGTTGTTTATTTCCTTTAATATATCTAACTCTTCCAGTATGTTTATCTTTGCTGGGTTCAATTGTCTTTAAATTGTTATTAAAATCTAATTTTAAAAGTGATGTTGGTTCTTTCTATGTAAAATTTATATTTATTGCAATCTTTACACATAAGTTTTAAATAATATGTAAATATTGCAATAGATTTTAAATAGAAAAAAGAACATAAGTTTTAATATTTAATTTGAAAAACATTTTAAAGATTTTAAATACGCAGGAGATAAATGTAGTTACGCCAAACATATAATAAAAGAAGGACATTATATTCAAGATACAGACAGCCTCACAATACTAAATAGAGACGGAAACCCAGCAAAGATAAAATTATTGGAAGAGTTAGAGATTTTAAAGGAATTCAAGAACAGCTTGATTTTAAACGAAAACACATCCTGGACACACAACCCTATCTACAAAATCATCAATAATCAATCAGTTGTTGATCAGTAGCGAAACAAACTTCTGCTGAGGACGGGACTGGATCCGAAATATCGACAATGTTCTAAATATTTTACTATTTATAGAAACTGAATACGAAGTATTTTTTTAATTTTATATAATTATTTTTATATTGTGACTAACAGAACAACGAAACTTACTAATATTGAACTGATAAATATAGATCAAAGGCCTCTTATTTCAGGCTTATGGTCTCCTACATGCTA
Organism: Diploptera punctata; assembly: GCA_030220185.1. Classification (NCBI taxonomy): domain Eukaryota; kingdom Metazoa; phylum Arthropoda; class Insecta; order Blattodea; family Blaberidae; genus Diploptera; species Diploptera punctata. The sequence goes on along the minus strand of JASPKZ010002135.1, from coordinate 76,158 downwards.
TAAATCTATGGCACAGGATCCACGGCTTTACATCCCTTTAAGTAAACAATATTCAAGATTTGTTAAGTCCTGAAAAATCCTTTGACCCCCATATGGACGGACACCATTCAACAGTACTGTATAAACTAACTACAGTAGAACTCGCAACTTACATTCCTCTGAGTTGAATACATGTCGTGACGTCATACGCCTCGCGTCATCTCTAGATTAAACATCTCCCCGTTGATACAGAACAAAGTTTACTATTCTACTTTGAACGACGGTAGCTTGCAGCATATATATATATATATATATATATATATATATATATATATATATTTTGTTAATGATCAATATTTCTAAAATTCATTGTAATCACAATTGAGGTTTTGTCGTAATTAAAAACAAATAATATAAGTATGTTTCTCTTGAGGCCGAAGCAGGTCAACAAATGACCTAAATTCGCGAATGTACTATTATGATGATAATATAAGTACCCTTTTATACCAGTCTTCCTCAGTTTAAAATTGATTTTTGTTTAAAAAACTTCGTTAATTATTAAAAACCATATAGCCTTTCGGAACATGTTTCATCTTTGGCATGTTATTTGATACTTTGACATGCCGAAGGTGGAACATGTTCTGAAAGGCCTACATGGTTTTAATTAATCAACTAAGTTTTAAAACGAAAATTCATTTTAATTGAGGAAGACTGATATAAAAAGGTACCTATATTAATATTTGAAAAAAATGTTATTGAAGTTTAATGAATTACAATGTATTGAAATATACATGAGTGCAACATAACCTATTTTTTAACACAAATTAAACAGCGATGGTTAATACCAATCTTTACACAACAAAACTTAACTCTTTGTCAAAATATACTAAGCAGCAATTTAGGTTCAGTTGATAATTTGCAAAATTAAAACGATGACGAGAACGACAAATTCTCTTGATAAATTCGAATATTCGCAATACTTGGATCGTTTCCTTTCACCAGATATGTTGGAGAAAACGCAGTAAATACTATTCATACATGTTCCCGTATCAAGTGGGATGTGGCTAAGTGAGACATATGTTTGGAATAAACAACTATAAACTGATTTATCTACGAACGCAAATCTGTCGTTCCAGTGTATTTGCAGACAGAAAGTTTATTTTCATGGAATACAAATACCGAATATAACTTTAAACATATTTTATAAATTTGACTTAATCTAGTATCTACCAAACAACATATTTTTTACCCAAACAAGGCATATGAGATGGGTTATTATTCGACTGAGCTCAATTTTTTTTATTTTTTAATCGTAGATTTTTTTAAATTAAAAATTGCGAATATTATTACCAAGTAATCAAATTGATGACCGTTTATAATACTTAAATAAAGGCTTTCACTGCAGATAATCCTAATGTTAAGAGATTCCGGGATATGTGGCCGTGGTTGATTACTGGTGTTTATTCCATACGTTTATCCCTCAACTGTGGAGGGCATCTTCAGTGGCGAGTACTTCAGGTAGTGTTCCCTGGTCGGAGGCTAGACTGACTCATTCACAGTACAGTATTATAAACAAATGTTAAGAGATTCCGGGCTATGTGGCCGTGGTCGATTATTGTGTTTATTCCATACGTGTATCCCTGAACTGGGGTAGAGCATCTTCAGTGGCGAGTACTTTAGGTAGTGTTCTCTGGCCGGAGGCTCGACTGTGAATGAGTCAATATAGCCTCCGACCAGGGAACACTACCTGAAGTACACCACGGCCGCATATCCCGGAATCTCTTAACATTTGTTTATAATACTGCACTGTGAATGAGTCAGTCTAGCCACCGACCTGGGAACACTACCTGAAGTACTCGCCACTGAAGATGCCCTCCACAGTTGAGGGATAAACGTATGGAATAAACACCAGTAATCAATCACGGCCACATATCCCGGAATCTATTAACATTTGTTTATAATACTGCACTGTGAATGAGTCAGTCTAGCCTCCGACCTGGGAACACTACCTGAAGTACTCGCCACTGAAGATGCCCTCCACAGTTGAGGGATAAACGTATGGAATAAACACCAGTAATCAACCATGGCCACATATCCCGGAATCTATTAACATTTGTTTATAATACTGCACTGTGAATGAGTCAGTCCTAGCCTCCGACCTGGGAACACTACCTGAAGTACTCGCCACTGAAGATGCCCTCCACAGTTGAGGGATAAACGTATGGAATAAACACCAGTAATCAACCATGGCCACATATCCCGGAATCTATTAACATTTGTTTATAATACTGCACTGTGAATGAGTCAGTCTAGCCTCCGACCTGGAAACACTACCTGAAGTACTCGCCACTGAAGATGCCCTCCACAGTTGAGGGATAAACGTATGGAATAAACACCAGTAATCAACCACGGCCACATATCCCGGAATCTATTAACATTTGTTTATAATACTGTACTGTGAATGAGTCTAGCCTCCGACCAGGGAACACTACCTGAAGTACTCGCCACTGAAGATGGCCTCCACAGTTGAGGGATAAACGTATGGAATAAACACCAGTAATCAACCACGGCCACATATCCCGGAATCTATTAACATTTGTTTATAATACTGCACTGTGAATGAGTCAGTCTAGCCTCCGACCTGGAAACACTACCTGAAGTACTCGCCACTGAAGATGGCCTCCACAGTTGAGGGATAAACGTATGGAATAAACACCAGTAATCACCACGGCCACATATCCCGGAATCTATTAACATTTGTTTATAATACTGCACTGTGAATGAGTCAGTCTAGCCTCCGACCTGGAAACACTACCTGAAGTACTCGCCACTGAAGATGGCCTCCACAGTTGAGGGATAAACGTATGGAATAAACACCAGTAATCAACCACGGCCACATATCCCGGAATCTCTTAACATTTGTTTATAATACTGCACTGTGAATGAGTCAGTCTAGCCTCCAACCTGGGAACACTACCTGAAGTACTCGTCACTGAAGATGCCCTCCACAGTTGAGGGATAAACGTATGGAATAAACACCAGTAATCAACCACGGCCACATATCCCGGAATCTCTTAACATTTGTTTATAATACTGCACTGTGAATGAGTCAGTCTAGCCTCCAACCTGGGAACACTACCTGAAGTACTCGTCACTGAGAAGATGCCCTCCACAGTTGAGGGATAAACGTATGGAATAAACACCAGTAATCAACACCACGGCGCACATATCCCGGAATCTCTTAACATTTGATTATAATACTGTACTGTGAATGAGTCAGTCTAGCCTCCGACCAAGGAACACTACCTGAAGTATTCGTCACTGAAGATGCCCTCCACAGTTGAGGGATAAACGTATGGAATAAACACCAGTAATCAACCACGGCCACATATCCCGGAATCTCTTAACATTTGTTTATAATATTGTACTGTGAATGAGTCAGTCTAGCCTCCGACCAGGGAACACTACCTGAAGTACTCGCCACTGAAGTTGCCCTCCACAGTTGAGGGATAAACGTATGGAATAAACACCAGTAATCAACCACGGCCACATATCCCGGAATCTCTTAACATTTGTTTATAATACTGTATGGTCGGTTTTGATTGTCTTATAAAGCAGCGCGTTCCTTAGGGATCAAAGAATTGCATACTCTCTTCTTCTCCTCAAAATACAATAATATTTTTCGTTTGACAAAAAATATATGTATATGACGCATTTTACACTAATGGTTGAATTAAAAGTCACAGAAATGTACAGACGTTAAACCAGCCGAGACCAGCTCAGTTGCACGTATAGTCCAGTCATATAGGTAAAAAATAAGGGTCAACCTCGGAATGAGAGATAAAAAGCTGAAAACTCGTATAGACCTTCATTTAGGCATTCTAAAAGTTGTCTCAAAAGTCTCATAAAATATCGTGTCCGCGTCTTAAGATATTCAAGGTCAAAGGTAAAAAAATCGGTGTTTTGCGAATATCTCGTTTCCTACGGCTTTAATGCTAATTATAACTAAAATTCTCTACGTTTGTTTAAAACATTTTTTTATACATCAAACCGGTTTTTTCAATAGAGAACGGTGAACGCGCAGCGCTTATCTATCTACAGCATAATGCAAGGTCACCGTTAGTCGCGTTATATAATACGCCGTATGAAGTTCATAAACCTTAAAAAAGTACATAGTTATAAACAATTTGTACTTTTCATTAATTATTACATTGCATTATGTAATGTTTTTCATTAATCTTCTTCTTAAACTTGGTTTGTAGGATTTTCATCCTGTTTATTTCCAAAATCACTCCTCGGAGGAAGACGTATTGGATGTGCATTCACTGTCTATCCATCTCTTGGCTGGTCTTCCTCTTGTTCTTCTCCCGTCCATTGGTCTATCTTCTTTAGCTCTTTTTGCAAGCCGGTTTTCTTCCATTCATTCTATATGACCCTTCCAATATTTTCGTCTATCTATAATAAATTTGGTTATGTCTTGAATACGGCATTTGTCCCTAATTTCTGTGTTGTGTATTTTATCAAATAATGTGTTCCCCCTGAATAGTTCTTAAGATTTTCATTTCGCATGCGCTTATTATTTGTTTAGTTTTTTGTTGTGTCAGCCCTAGTTTCTGCACCATATACGACAACTGGTCGAACTTTTCATTAATATAATATATAAAAATGAATTATTGTTTGTTTGTTCGTACTTTATGCGCGGCCATACCGTTGACCCGATTGTGATGCGGTTTTTTTCAAAATGTTCAGGAGATTCCCGGGATGAACATAGGCTATAAGAGTTATGATATTCAACCCCTTCACCCCCTAAAAATCACCCTTTGTAGTGAAAAAGTGAAATAAATTCCCTATTTTGACGCTTAAATGGCTTACACTGCCTAAACCATAACAAATACTTACTTCAAATTAATGTACACAGAATTGAATATCTCAAAACACTCTACAAAAAAGTCCGCGACAGCATATCTTTATCTTTTACGGATAACTCACAATAACCATTTTTGTCTTTAATTGATGCCAAAAAGATCGGGATAAGTAGATTCCCGGGCAAACGTGCTCTGCCATACTACCGTTCGATTGAGATTGGGGCTTTTTGAAAAAAATTCAGGAGATTCGGGGAATGAACAGAGGATATATGAGAGTTGTAATACTCAACTCCTTCACCCCTAAAAATCACCCTTTGTAATGAAAAAGTGAAATAAAGTCCCTATTTTGATGCTTAAATGACTTACGCTGCCTAAACCACAACAAATACACCAAATTACTGTACACAGAATCGAATACCTCAAAAAATTCTACAAAAATGTCCGCGACAGTATAATGATTATCTTCTATGGATACCTCACAATAACCATTTTTGTCTTTCATTGATGCCAGGAAGATCGGGATAAGCAGATTCCCGGGTATTATGTGTAGATAGCTAAGCGCTGCGCGTTCACCGTCCTCTATCTCAAAAATTGTTTGATGTGTAAAACATATTTTAAACAAACGTTGTAGAGAATTTTAGTCTCTACAATATATATATATATATATATATATATATATATATATATATATATATAATACATATAAATAGCATTAAAGCCACAGGAAACAAGATATTTGCGAAAACCCGATTTTTTTAACCTTGAATTTCTTAAGACGCGGACACGAGATTTTATGAGACTTTTGAGACGACTTTTAAAATGCCAAAATGAAGGTATATACGAGTTTTTCAGCTTATTATCTCTCATTCCGAGGTGAAACCCCTAATATGACTGGACTATTAGGAAGTGCACTCGCGAGTAAGCAGGAGCATCCGCTGGTCGGGAAGTGTTCAGCCGTCCACTCAGAGGCGGCTAGTTACTATTAAGAAATATTAAACCATTCTCTGGCATCGTGCAGTATTCGATATTCTTGAATATTGAAAATATATTAATTTAGAGAGCTATTGCCAATTATTAAATTGATATAATTATGTTTGACTTTGAATGACGTTAAAATAGTTTTAAACTCATCTCACAATGCTATGGTTTATTGATATAAAACACGTACAATATATTACATATTAGCACAATATATTGAGCCAATCATTTCCATGAATGTCGCAATTTCATCAAGTAACTCGAAGAATCGATTCAACTATTTTTCCTTGTTCAGCCACTACATTTCACTGAAGGTAAGATATGTCAAATACTCGCAATTAAGATATATCAAGAAATACTTGGAATCAGGTTATGTTTATTGTTTTAACTACAACACTCATATCTTTATATTTAATTAATGTTGGGAAGTAAACATTATGAGGTATAATCATTAAAATTCAACGGAGAACATATTGTTTAAACAACTCACCTCATAGGATTCATGCTTCCATGATATCGCGATTTCAAACATAATCATGTTCATCGTCAGCCATAACTCCGACTGATGAAATTCTTCGGCCGTCAACTATTCTATTGTCGCCATCTTCAGTGCTGCCATCTATGGTTGAATTTATGAACTTCGAAATCAATGTAATTTCGTTAGGGATATCAAAATTCATTGATCTATTTTTGTTTTTTCTGAATGTATATTTTTTCCCAAACTGTCAATTCCAAAGGTTTCTCTACTTGTTTTAAAAGTTTAGCTTCTCTTCCAATTTTATGATGTTCTAATAAACTATGTGCAGCAATTGCAGATTTTTCAATTTCACAATTTAAAAATTGGAAGAGAAGCTAAACTTTTAAAACAAGTAGAGAAACCTTTGGAATTGACAGTTTGGGAAAAATTATACATTCAGAAAAACAAAAATAGATCAATGAATTTTGATATCCCTAACGAAATTACATTGATTTCGAAGTTCATAAATTCAACCATAGATGGCAGCACTGAAGATGGCGACAATAGAATAGTTGACGGCCGAAGAATTTCATCAGTCGGAGTTATGGCTGACGATGAACATGATTATGTTTGAAATCGCGATATCTTGGAAGCATGAATCCTATGAGGTGAGTTGTTTAAACAATATGTTCTCCGATGAATTTTAACTCATATCTTTATTAAGCAAAACGCTTTTAGCACACATGTTTTCTTAATGAAAGATGCAATGTATTCTTCAGACACTGTCTGATCTTTTAGTTTGTATTTGAGGCAATACACAATTCCTAAGCTACACCTTATCATAGCCAGTGCCCCATCTTTGGTTACAGATACAAGTGAACTCCATGAAATATCGTATTTTCTACAGCTGCTTCTAGGCATTATAATATGTTAGTGCCCGTAGCTGAATCTCGCATTGGCGCTGAATCTAACAGATCTTCTGTAACTTATATGTTCGAAGTTCACACCCTTAACAAAAACAAATGCCATTTGTAGGCCTAGGGTGCTGGTGATATCAACACTTTCATTTAGAGTTTAATAATTGTGTCAATATATTAAGTCACATTAATCATTTTCATTTATTCTACCAAATGGCATCCCTCTCTGTACATCCATTGATCTTCCTCCAATCCTCTGATAATCATAGCCGCTTGCACACCTTCTGTCCAGATTTTTTTTGGTCTTCCTTTCTTCCTAATTTCCATTGAGATGCATTCCATAATAATTTTAGGCAATCTTTGCTCTGGCATTCTTTTGACATGACAATACAAGTGTAATATTTTCTTGTCTATAATATCTATGATGTCCGGCTCCTGTTGTACACTCATATTTTCCTTGTTTCTTTATTTCATATCCTATCCATTCTAGATTTTCCAGCTGATCTACTTAAAACATCCATTTCTGTACTTAAAATGATTTTCATTTCTCTGGTAGGAATTTGCCAAACTTCAGCTTCATGTGTTAAAACGCTCTGAATTATGGTTTGATATTTTGTAATTTTATATTTTTTTGTAATATTTTTGCTCCACCAAACAGAGTTTAAAGCATTTATTGCTTGTTTTGTTTGTGCGATTCTATTTTTAATTTCCACTGTGTTATCGCCTGAATGGTCTAATTTTCTTCCTAAATAAGTGTATGCAATACCAAGTTTTAGTTCTTCTCCGTTGTTGAAATTTAAATTTTCGATTTCTAGTCCTATACACAGATATTTAGTCTTCTCTATATTTATATATATAAAGTCCCCATTTTTCATATTCTTATTTTAAATATATATAGTGTTACTGCTATAAAGTATAGCATCCTCATAAAAATGTTTTCTTGCTATAGAAGCCATAAGATGGCTGAGGGCGTTGTCCCACTGCCTCTTATAAAGAGAATTGTATATAAGAAAATAAAAATAAATGTTTGCACTAGGAGCCTGAGGGAAATTTTGAGGAAGTGGCTGAATTCAAATACCTAGGAACAATAATCACAAATAGGAATGAGATGCAAAAAGAAATTAAACATAGGCTCAATTCTGGAAATGCATGCTATTATGCATTGCAGAGACTTTTGATGTCCCAACTCCTTTCAAAAAACGTTAAGCTGAAAATATATAAAACTATTATTCTACCAGTTATATTATATGGATGCGAAACCTGGACTCTTACTTTAAGGGAGGAAAGGAGATTACGAGTATTTGAGAATAAAGTTCTTAGGAAAATTTTTGGACCAAAGAGAGATGAACAGACAGGTGAATGGAGAAGACTACATAACAATGAACTACATGGTCTTTATATGAAGCCAGATATAATGGGAACAGTTAAGTCTCGTAGACTGCGATGGGCAGGACATGTTGCGCGTATGGGGAATCAAAGACGTGCATGGAAGCTTCTTGTAGGAAAGCCAGAGCGAAAACGTCCAATTGGTATACCAAGAATGAGGTGGGAGAACAACATTAACTATGATTTGAGGGAAGTAGATTATACAGGGAATGATTGGAAAGCATTAGCTCAGGATAGGGATATATGGAGAGCTTATGTCCGTGCGGCCATGAACCTTCGGGTTCGATAGTGCCAGTGAGTTAGTTAGTAACATTTTTATTTTAAAATTATTTCGTTGAGCTTATTTATAAATGTTTGTAAGTGATTTATAATTGGTAAAATGTTGTCGATTTAAAGCTGGTTAATAATTTAGTATGTTAAAATTTTAACTTTGTGGGATATATATATATAACTTCAATTTTTTTACTATAATGGGTTTAATTAAGATATAATAAATAATTTAAAGATAAAGGTAAAAAAAAAATACCTGTTTCGAGCCAAATAAATCAGAAATACAAGCTAAGTAAATACAATAAAATTACTTGCAACTTCCACTAACTTGTGAAAAATATCACCAGTAAGATATTGTATAGGGCGAGTAACAATTGTGCGAGAAAGACTAACTGCGTCAAATAACTCAATTTGATTAGGGCATAACAATTCAGCCGCTATTTTTTACGTCTTTCATACTTACATCAGACAACTTCGTCAGAATTCCAATCAGCATTTGGTAAGTGACACGAACAAGTAACTCACAGCAGACGGTTTTGCTTGCGATAATAAAAGTAATAGGTGACATGTATAGGTAAGTAATCATAACTAAATTAGCTTGGTTAAACACTCCCACTAGGGAGCGACCTAACCCAAACGGGGAATAACGGAATATATAGATAGGTAATTCACTAACTAACTCACTGGCTCTATCGAACCCGTAGGTTTAAGACCGCGCGCACCTCTCCATACATTCCTATCCTGAGCTAATTTTTCCAATCAAGCCCTGTATAATCTACTTCCCTCCAATCATGGATAATATTATTTTCCCACCTCATTCCTGGCCTACCAAATGGGCGTTTTCCGTCTGGTATTCCTACAAGAAGCTTCCATGCATCTATTCATCCTCCGTATGTGCCACATGTCCTGCCATTCGCAGTCTACGATACTTAAATTGTTCTTATTTTATCTGGCTTCCTATAGGCCTACATATCATGTAGCTCACTATTATTTAATTGTATACATTCACCTGTCTGTTCATCTCTTTTTGACCAAAAAAATTTGCAAATACTCCACATCTTCTTTCCTCCCTTAAATATATAACAGTAATTATAATTATAATTATAGGCCTAATTATAATGTGTGATGGTTAAAATTGAAACTAATGCAAGTAAACACAATTAAAAATAGCGTAAGAATAATTAAATAAATGTACACTATTCTGTGCAGTCACTGATGAAAAGCTTTCCTTTAGCTTTTCGACCTTCGCTGTATGAACGGTATCCTTATAATTTGCATGATATCTATATACAAAAATGGAATATTTAATTAAATAAAAATAAAACTTACAGTTTTATTTGATCTTCATATTTATTATGATATAATGTAGTTACAGCTGTTTCGGTACTTTGTACCTTCTTCATACACGATAACAAATTAATGAATTGTGTTATTATAGTACATAACAACTGTATCTATGCAACCTTTTTTTTTCACAATCTCTATTATATATTTAACAGAGTCGATTCATTCAAATCTAGTTGGGGATTTAACAGTTTATTACCACTTTCCAATTTAATTATTTCTACAACTTCTAAAAGTCCAACTTATTTTCTTTCTCACAATTTGTTAACATATCTGAAGAAGGTACAGTGTACCGAAACAGCTGTAACTAAATTATATCTTAATAAATATTAAAATCAAATAAAACTGTAAATTATATTTTTATTTAATTAAATAAGTTATGGATTTTCATCAAGTAAATACCAATTCAATTGATTAAAAATCGAATGTTGTTTGTTCGTACTTTATCCGCGGCCATATTGTTGATCCGAGTGTGAAGGGGTTTTTTGCAAATGTTCAGGAGATACCCGGGATGGACATACGCTATAAGAGAGTTGAGATACTGAACTCCTACACCCTTAAAAACACCCTTTGCAGTGAAAAAGTCCCTTTTTTACCTTTAAATGGCTTACGCTGTCTAAACCATAACAAATACACAACATTAATGTACACAGAATTGAATATGTCAAAAACCTCTACAAAAAGTCCGCGACAGCATATGTTAATTTTTTATAGATAACACACAATAGCCATTTTTGTCTTTCATTGATGCCAAGGAGATCGGGATAAGTAGATTCCCGGGCAAGCATGTGCTGCCATATCATTCATCCCATTGTCATGGGGCTTATGCAAAATGTTCAGGATTTTCCCGGGAAGGTTATAGATTATAACAGAGTTTTAATGCTCAAGCCCTTCATCCTTAAAAATCAACTTCTGTAGTGAAAAAAAGTGAGAAATGTCGCTTTTTGTAAGCTTAAATGGCTTACGCTGCCTAAAACCGTAACAAATAGTCCTACACAAAATTATTGTACACAGAATTGAATATCTCAAAAAACTTTACAGAAAAGTCCGCCACAGCATATATTTATCTTTAAGGATAACTCACAATAACCATTTTTGTCTTTCATTGATGCCAAGAAGATCGGGATATGTAGATTCCCGGGAAAGCATAGCAGCGCACGGCGGGTATTCTTTTATGGATAATTCAAAATAACGAATTTTGTTTTTCAGCTCATTTATGCCAAGTACATCGGGATGCGTATATTCCCGGGCAACGCCGGGTAATCAGCACGGGGTATCTAAAAATAATAACGATATAAACTTATTTATTTTCCTTTTAATTGTAGAACTAAATGCAAAAACACATTATCATTTATTTAGGTGTAGCAGCGCACGCCGAGGATTCGATAGTGTCAGAAAATATATCTGAATAGTGAACTTTCTCACGTTAGTAAAAACTTCCAGACACGCTAAACATTTAACCTTTCCTTCATATCCAGTAAATAAGCATATAAGTTATATACACTCCTCAAAAAAATTAGGGGATATGGTAGAAGAACCTAGGAAGACTATGTTTTTAGGAACAGTATTAGATGCAATCACTTTCTATTACTCTCCAAAAGAATGTAAACAAGAGTTTGAAGTCATTACGTAATCTCTGTACCACACCAGATGTCAAAGAGATCCTGATTAGGAATATGGCAAACAAACAAAGCAACATTAACATGGGTGAAAATGTTTCTTTAGTATCGTGTATGGTCTCCTCGAACGGCCAGCACTGCCTCACACCTGTGTGGCATTAATGCAATGACGTTAGCAATGAGTTCTTGGGGGATACGTGGCCACTTCCATAAGAGCAATGTGCAGCTCTGGAACAGTTGTGGGAGGTGCTGCTCTGCCTGCAATGCGCCTGCCTAATGCATCCCACACATGCTCAATCGGATTTAAGTCCGGGGAGGAAGCTGGCCATTGCATACGCTCGATACCCTCCACTTCCAGCATGTCGTCCACCAAGCCAGCTCTGTGGCGTCGTGCATTATCGTCCATAAAAAGAAAAGAATCGCCTATGACACCGGCATAAGGCATGACAAAAGGTCAGAGAATCTTATCTCTATACCTTACCGCAGTCAAAGTACCACCTTGGATGACATAGACGTCCGTACGTCCACCACTACTGACTCCTGCCCACACCATCAATCCACCGCCACCATATGGGGATCTTTCACGTGCAAAAGTTGGATTGTTTCGTGTCCCTTTTTCTCTCCAGATGAATACACGCCGACTATCACATTCCAAGTTGAATCGCGACTCATCAGAAAAAAGAACTAACCTCCACCCACGAAGTTCCTCCGCCCAGTTTCTGCGATCTCTACGGTGTTGTGGAGTTAACCTGGTACACACCATGGGCCTACGGGCATAGAGACCACTTCCATGCAGTCGATTAGGGACAGTTTGAGTTGACACCCTGCGTCCTGTTGCTGTTTGAAGTGTAATTCGCAATTGAGTTGCATTCTGCTGTCTATTCCGACGGGCTGTTAACAAGAGGTAACGGTTATCCCTTGTTGTTGTTGCCCTTGGTCGACCTTGTCCGGCTCTTCTGTGAACAGTATGTTCTTTGAAAATGATTCCAAAGTCTGGTAATCACGCTTTCAGACACCCCAATGGCTTCCGCCACCTCTTGTTGTGTCTGTCCAGTTTCCGTCCTTCCTATGGCCCTCCAAGCCATTGGTTCAGGTAAATCATGTTGTCGAGGCATCACTGTCCCTAAGGCAAGTCATTCACTAACTGAAAACTGGACTGGATTTAAAAACAGCAACAAAACATTCACCCCCACACCACACTTTCACATCAACAGTACAGACCTCTGGTGAGGTACCGAGGTTACGTAACAACTTCAAACTCTTATTTACATTATCTTGGAGTAATAGAAAGTGATTGCATCTAATACTATTCCAAAAAACATAGTCTTAATAGGTTATTCTACAATATCCCTTAATTTTTTTGAGCAGTGTATATTCCTATTACCGATTGAACAATTGGGAATGACGAACGTCGTTTAAAATCTGCTGTATGTTCCTGTATGATTACACCGATAATCCTAACAAACTGACATTAGTTTAGACCACATCGTCGCATTATTAACGAGTCGCAGCGTCACTAACCTCCCTCCCCTTAATTTCTTTATCGATTATTTGAGCGTTCTGCTCTTCTGTCGTGTACACGTGCAGGGAAGAGTGCTCTTGCACAAAGAGCATGGTTTGATCACAGCTGCGTTAAAGAATATGCATACTAAATCTACAGGGCTTCCAATATAAAACCGGACACGCCTCACGGGGTTTCACCCGTCAGGCTGCGCTCTCTCCTCGTCCGCATTTCACTCTGCCAGCCGCAGAGTGTCCGGTTTTATACTGGAAACTCTATACATATATTTATTAAGAGATTATGTTACGCACTTTTAGGAACGATAAAGGAGACAATTACGAATAACGTTCATAAATGAACCGATATCCATAAATGTCTCGTTTTACAGGTAGGCTGTAAGTCAATGGTGCGACGCTAGAATGCCTTAATTCAGATCTTTAGAAAACATTTTTAACAGTTTTTGTAATGTATAGGCCTAATGGTATTTTAATTTTACTGTTATGGCTTTCAAGTATATAGTAATAGTAGCAGTAGCAGTAGCAGTAAGAGTAGCAGTGACAGTAGCAGTAGCAGTAGCAGTAGAAGCAGCAGCAGCAGTAGTATTAGTAGTAGTAGTAGTAATAATCTAATGTCCATTATCCTGGATGTATTTCATTTGCTTTCTTGCTTCCCGATAGAGTCCAGCCAGAGTTCTTGTACGTGACGTCTTGAGAGCCTCACAGTTAGTAAGGTGGTCTTTGTCCATTGTTGAGTTATCTTGACACAGTATACAATTTGGAGAGTTGAAGATTCCAATTTTGTGTAGGTTTGCTGCTAGATAGTCATGGCCTGTTAACAATCTAAATGTTGCTACTGCTTCATGCCTTGGTTGTTCAAGCATTAAGTTTTTATTCTGCAAGATAGTCGCTCATGATTTCTCATTACTTAGTATTTTAAAGTGCTCCATCAACTTATTTTCTGGAAGTTTTTTTTAATAATAATTTTTGCAATCTGAACATTGTTGCCAACTGAAAATATACAGTTGCTACTTGCTCCATATTTTATGGTATTTATTAGATATTTATATAACCGTTGTCATATATGTTAATATATAAACTCTAGTGAAACGTTTATAGATTATTGTAGATAATAATATATGTTTTATTGATTATTTATAACTTCAAATGTTAAAAATTTGTTTACGTTAGCAACTATGAAATCTATCATATTTTACAGAAGATTTTATAAATGACATATAAATGTTTTTGTGATCTATTTCGTGTTTAGTGGATATATTAGTGATCGATTTAGAAGAAATACATAAGTTTATATGTTTATATTACTAATATCATTATGTTTACGACTGTTTTGATAACTATAAAATCAATGTGTTTAATGAAAAGTATTCGTACCGAACTGATATTTCTTCCCATTTCTATTTCATTCAGTTCTCTCTTTCAACGTCCCTATCTAGCCTCCCTTGGCTAAACTCTTTGTTTTCTTCTGACCCTAATGATATTAGAGCACTCGAGACATTAGCGTTCTTTTCATTCTCTATCCTATTTCTATATTATTAATTAAATAAAAATATGGATTTTCATCAAGTAAACACGCCGTAGCGTAGTGGTTAAGGCACTGCGCTACAAGCCGGAAGGTCGAGGGTTCAAGTCCCGGTGGGGTCAGGATTTTTAAACTGACCCAAACCTTCTGGCGGCACTATGGCCCCGGGGTCGACTCAGCCTCTAACGGAAATGAGTACCAGACGCTTGTTCTGGGATAAAGGCGGCCGTCACGCAGGGCTGACAACCCGGCTGACATCAAGTGCCGATTGTCTAGAAATAGTGGGAGCCTTAACCTCCCACTACCCCAAAGGCCTCCTGAGGCCTGTAATCGGAATACTTTACTTTAAACACCAACTCAATTGATTATTTCTATATTATTCTAAATATCTAAGACAAAGTTATTCGCGTCCTTATAACTCCTTTTGGTGGTGCAAAATGAACAACACATAAACTCCTTTGTACATTATGATATCGCTTTCAAATATATTAATAAATAAAAGTTAGTAATAAGTGAAATATTTAGGTTAATATCAAACTTTTCATTATGGATGATTTATGGACATAGGTTGCCATATAAAAGTGTTTATAATTGTCTCCTCTGTCATGCCTAAAAGTATATTACATATACACAATATCTGTCAATACCGTATTTTGACAATAACAGGTTTGCTAAGAATACATGTCCTGACAAAATTGTGTAGGGCTATATATATATATATATATATAGTTAATTTATGTATGTATGTGTATATATATATATAATATAACATATATATATACACACATACATAAATTAACTATAACAATTAACTGTATACATAAATTAACTATACTAGATGGATAATCATTGACTTCTGTGATGAACGTACGAGGATATGAGACCAGCAGCCGAACAGTAAGCAAAGGGTCCTCTAGGCCTGTCGCACTATGGACATAATAGCTCTCATGAAACGTCAAAATGTCGTAACCTCTCCTCCCCTACACAATTTTATTTTAAATGATTTATAGCTCTCTTATTAGGCGTATGTCATTCTGTATGTGTGTAGGCATATGTGTTTATGTATGTTAATTATAAATAATAATTTTACCGTCTTAGAGTTTAAATACATAAGTAGATCTATTACTTAACGTTTAAATTATTTTCTCTCAAATAATTCAGTAAGTAGACCTACCCGAGCACGAATGAATATTTATATGGGAAAACAGATTTCTTCTTCTTCTTCTTCTTCCTTCCAAGTATTAGGCCAAGGCCTGTTACGATCCTATAGAAAATTTTCCCTCCGGGAAATTCTCGTATAAGACTTGAAAGCATAATAATAGTCCCTTCGATTGGTTGCTGGCCAAAGGAAGGCAAGACCAGTGATGGGGCTGCCATCTTATAGCCTCTGGTCAGGCTTTTCTGGAGAAGAAAAGAAAATAAAGGAAATAAGAAATGGAAGAAAGGAAAGACCTCCCTAGCCCTTGGATGCCCTAATAGCGTCGGGGTCGAAAAAAACAAGAGTTAACCAGAGAGGTTAGATAGTAAAGTTAAAAAAGTGCAAAACACAAGTAAGTGGAAGAAATGTTTTGCTCAGCTTGGGCACCTTGTGGTCGCCATCCACATATCCCCTAGATGAGGACCCCTATTTTTATTATACATGTTTATATATTACCCCTACTGGACATAGGGACCAAGGAAGACCAAAAATCGGTGGAAAAATCAAGACCATCTTCGCATGGTTTACCGTGCAGGCCACATGGCCTAAAACGAATTTGTTCATGATGATGATGATGATGTTTACATATATAAGATATTAATAAAGTAATACCTCACACTCTTACAATAGAGAAGAAATAAGAGTAATTAAACTCGCCAATAAAAAACATGTTTCAATTTGCTTATTTGACTGGAAAATATCAGAATTTCTACATAAATAGTAATGGGAAATTGAGTGAATCTTACTACATGACAGATGTAGATCGAAGAATGTGATCCCTAACAATCAAATTATTTGGAAAGGATAATATAATCCTGACTATAGGATAAACGGTCGAGTTGGATATTTTTGTTTCTTATTTCGCGTACTGGCTTTGGGTCCACTCAGTAACGGGAAACTTTCTGGGGTTAAAGTCAGTTGGAGCTTAGTGCTAATTACTTCTCTTCATGCCATTAGCTCGCTTCCGTACCACCATTGAGTTTCGGGGACTGTTAACGAGGTCTTTTATTTTCATACCTATTGTAAACTTGTGCTAAATTTCATGTGTGACTAATAATGTCCCGCCGTAGCCGAGCAGTTTAAGGTATTATGCCCTGATACAGAGTTATGGGATTTGCGTTGATTTTTTCAACATGGGGAAGACACTTTTTCATAGAATTTCAACCAGTATGGGACGGTGTCCATATAGCATTGTGAGGAATTTGGGCGGCTCCAGGTTAAGCAAACCAGCTATGAGGCCTGAGGACCGATATGCTGATCACATGTCACCCCTATGATAGATGGATGATCATCGACCTCTGTGATGAACATATGTGGATGTGAGGCCAGCATCCGGCAGGTAAGCAAAGTGTCTTCTAGGCCTGTCGACCCATGGATATAGTAATATCTCTCATAAACCTAAAAAATGTTGTAATCTCTCCTCTCATACACAATTTTGCAAAATCATTTAATTATTTTGTAACACTTATATCAATTTGTATGTGGAAATTTTATATATCACACATGTAATATTTTACTTATTTTTATTGTTATGTGCGATAAAACATTCTGAGATGAATATGAAATGAGGTTACACAATTTTGCCATATAATCAGCAGATGAGGATATGATTTGATTTTGCTAAAATCCGATGTTAATTTATATATAAACCTACAGCCCTAAACAATTTTGTAAGAACTTTTATTATCAAAATGTGGTATTAACACATTTTTTTGGGTTATAGCATTTAGCCATTTCGCATCACATTTGACTTGCACTATATACTTAACGCAGCAATGGATATTTTATGTTTAAGTCCCATATACTGAAGATGAAGTGGGGGCTTACTGTTGTAAGAAAATCCTCTTATAAGCAATATTGATTCAAGAGCTCTAGAGATACCTATACTTATGAGAAACCGTGCATGGCTTTTAAAGTCCCAAGAAGTTAACACCATGTAAAACACCTTGTACTTTCGTTTTATAATTCTTTATTATTTGCTTTACTTTGGTTAAATTCTCCGAGCTTATTATAAATGTGCATTTATTAATAAGACGACACTCTAACGACTTGTGGCAGTATACGCCCTTTTTAGGGCGATTGCATATCCTATAAGTACTGATTTTGTTCTAACATATATTAAAATGTTGTGTATATCCGAGCTACCTGATGGCACAATATTGTAGAAAGAGAACAAGTGTAGCTCGATGCACTAGATTTGCAGGTGATCAGATGATCGCAACGTAATTCCGTGCTCCGTGCACAGTGTAAGTGGTGTTGTGTTTAAAATGATGCGATTCCATAATAATTCTCAAACTATGGAAGGCAACAAAGAATAAATTAGCCTATAAATATCTCATACTTATAAAGATACGCCCTTTCAGATTGTGCTGAGACCAGAAATAAAATGTTAATTTATTAGATTTATATCTTGGGTTTGGAAAGTGGCACAATGTCAACATTTTACACATATTTCCAATTAGAGGCCACATATACTCACAATTTGACCGAAATTTGGCTTATACAACATTAAGATGCATAAAATGAAGACAGTGGACACTGATAAAGAATATCGTGAAGTTATTTCATCTAGTCGAAAAAAATCATTCAGTTCTATGGAACAGCTCCGTTTTGAAAGAAACGGTCAGGAACAATAAATCCATATCTCAACAAGAACCAACAAGTAAGCAGTCTCCTTTTCAGATAGCCTATAGAAAAACCGCCAAATCCTTTGTGATCCTGTCTGTCTATCTGTCTGCCTAGTCTGTCTGTCTGTCGTTCTGTTTATGTCTTCTTAAACCCGCCCAAAGCATGTCCAAAGCCAGGTTAAATAAGGTGATGGCGAGGATTAAAACCTCGTTAAAAAATCTGGTTTCAACTGGTCCGGGTTGATAGTACCGAGTAAGGACCCCTTATCTAGGGTTACAGATACTGCTGCATTCTATTTCGCCATTGGTTTGACAAAGGCTAAGGAAGGAAACCTGAAAAAAATATCCCTGGTCCTCCAGGTTGGGGGTTGATGCGATAGGCCAGCTTTCTGCTGATGGGAAAAAAATATGCTAAAAAACTGATACAAGTTAGCTGGATGGACCAAATTAATAATAATAATAATAATAATTTGAGGAAGTGGATTATACAGGGGGATGATTGGAAAACATTGGCTCAGGATAGGGATATATGGAGAGCTTATGTCCGCGCGGCCATGAACCTACGGGTTCGATAGTGCCGTGAGTGAGTTAGTTATTATTAATATATTATTATTTCCACATATGTGGTCTTAAACGTCGTTGCCTGAGGTGCAGTTGGCTGGTCGCTATAAGTACCCTGGGTGAGCTTTTTTGTCACCTGTAGTATAAACGTCAGGAAACGTTATGACCCAATTTGTCTCCGAACAACATTTGATAGTTATAATTATTATCCATATGCTATTCGCTTTTTTTCAGTATGAATGTATGAGGGATTGCGTGTCTTGTCTTAAATGTTTGTATTATTTCGAAGGTGGTCTGGTCATTAAGTTGATTACTTATCCGGGGAGGCCCTCCGTGTCCTTGTGTGATCAGAAAAGTATGTAAGTGATCAAGAGTTAAAATCCTATCCTGAACGTATCGGGTCCCTATAAGGTCCGGGTGCCGTGGAGGGATGTGGAAGTATATTTAAACGAGAGGTTAAAACCAAGGCAAATAAATTATTATTGCTGTGTTTATTGTATGAACTAGGGCTCTGTATTTATTTTATATATTGCTATTTTTATGTAAAATTATTCAGCATATGCTGAATATATATATATATATAATTATATATATATATATATATCCATCCATCCCTAGTAATTCTGCCCGAGGGCAGTCTTACACTGTAATCAATAGCATTTTCATGCTATGCTTTGCAGCTTTATTAGGAAATTATAGGTGTGGTAGCTTCCCGTTGTTTTCCACACCGGTGAAGGATGATGATAAGGATGTGATGATGGCCGGATGATTTTCAGGGACCGTTAGGGCCTAAGCTTCCTCACATTTGTCTTACACGTGGAGAACTATATAGGCCTATATATTTTTGAACTTTATTGACGAGCATGTTCCATCAACAAAATTTGCAATTTTCCAAGGTAAAACTTCTCCGGGAGAGACTTTAAGCCGTGGTACCCCAGTTTGAAGATTTTTAGGCTCGTAAAAGAACCGCAAGCCTGATAAAGAGACCTCTGTGCAAAATTTACCAATCGTACCCATCCAAATAATACCATAGTTATTCATTAGGTGACTTACTGAGGCGATATTCCGATCCATTTCACTTGCTGACATCTATGGGTAATAAGCGTAACTAAATAATCTTGATTAAAATACACTAGTGAGCATCCTAATCCGCACACGTGGATGTACGGGGTATAGGCCTATAAATAGAAAATAGTGAATATGATGAAATGTGTCCTGGCAATGAATTTATACCCCAGCATTTGCAAAAGGCAACTACAAAAAAATGCTGCACAATTTCTTCATCAGGCGATAGCGTTTGAATAACAATCCCAGATATTTAATCAAGGGTAAAAATTACTACTTCACTTTAGTTGACTTTGTTGGAATTTTAATTAACAGAATAGAACATGCATGGAAGCTTCTTCTAGCAAAACCAGAGGGAAAACGCCCGGTTGGTAGACCAAGAAAGAGGTGGGAGAATAACTAACTATGATTTGAGGGAAGTAGATTATACAGGGAATGATTGGAAAACATTCGATCAGGATAGGGATGTATGAAGAGCTTATGTCCGCGCGGTCATGAACCTACGGGTTCGATAGTGCCAGTGAGTTAGTTAGAATAGAAAAATAATGACACGTGATTTAAAAAGAAACTTAAGATACTCGTAGCCCAGTGCTACAGAAACAAAGATGCTCAAACGCTTTTGATGAGCTATTTTTTTTCTATGCATTAAAAGCGTTTCCAAACTTAGGAGTCTACCGACTGTAGCAATATGGACGGATACTTGACGGAGACAAGTTCCATGAAAAGAGGCTATTCTATATCTGGAAGTGGAAGTGGGAAAAAAAGTGATAGAATATGAGCCAAGAAATTGATGTGGAGTGGGTGAGTGAGAGAATGAGAAAGAGCGGATTTGTGTCAGTCTTGAAGAATGCTTGGGATTTGTCTATTAGCAATCGTCTCTAGTAACAGGAGCGTATCCTGGATAATTTGCATCATGACATGCTCTCTAATTTCAAATACAGTAATATTAGTTGGGGATTAAAATCTACCTTCTTTAAAATCTATAGGCGAAAGTTTGGCACAGAATATGATAATATTATCAATTTCAAAGATTAGACCTTAAGGTCTGTTCCGATCTCATGTTCGAAATTGAACTGTCCATCTTTTACTGGTCTTCCTATATTTGTTCGTCCTAATGGTTTGTAGTGAAGAATCTATTTGGGGATTCTGTTGTTATCCATACTATTTATGCGGTCCATCCTTTATCTCTGTATTGTACAATTCTATCTAATAACGAACTAACTCACTGGCACTATCGAACCCGTAAGTTCATGGCCGCGCGGACACAAGTTCTCCGTACATCCCTATCCTGAGCTAATGTTTTCCAATCATTCTCTATATAATCAATTTCCCTCAAATCATTGTTAATGCTATTCTCCACCTCATTCATGGTCTACAACTGGGCGTTTTCTTTCTGGTTTTTCCTACAAGGAGCTTCCATGAACGTCTTTCATTCCCCATTCGTGCCACATGTCCTGCCCATCGAAGTCTACGATACTTAACGGTTCTTATTATATCTGGCTTCTTATAAAGGCTATGCAGTTCACTGTTATGGAGTCTTCTACATTCACCTGTCGCTTGAATATATTTTGTTCTGTTCGTATATCTTAACTTCGTTTCCAATCTCTATTGTATAGCCAGCCACACCCATCAATAATATTATTTCTGAAGTTTCTATTCTCCTTTCCTAGTTTTTGGTTAAGAACCAGTGTTTTCTATCCATACGGTAGTGTTGGAACCGTCATTGTTTTTATACATTTAGAAGTGTCTCTTTCCTAGTTTCCTTGAGACTCGTTTTATGGTACCACACATACAATTAAATTTATTAATTTGTTTGCAATGTCTTCCACTTTTATATATGACACATTGTATTACAAATAATGATATTGTTCACCTGTTCTATTGTTTTTATTATTATTATATTATACCTTTCCTCAATATTTTTATATTTTCAAAAGTAAAATGACAATTCATTAAAAAATTGTTTTGAAATATTTATTATCCACGGGATGAAAACATTACTGTATAGCAGAACTCGTAACATACGTCCTCCTGAGTCGAGTATTTGAATCACGGATAGTTTCAGGCTTTTAACCGGGAGATACAAAATAGTGTTGACAATTATCTCCGTGTAAGCTTTTCGTCCAATTTTATCCATTCAAGGGTAAGGTATTAGTAAATCCTTTACTCCGCGTTCGGATTGCATTCTGTAATGGGTTAGTATGCAAACAGACCGCCGCACAGTGGCGGTATTTGACCGATTTAGGCGGCCAAAATCGATTTTCTGAAATTATCAAGACGGACAAAAAAAATAGCACATGGCAGAGCTGAATAATGAAGCGATAATACTGTAACCCGATTTTCATCAGTCAGTGTTACCTTGAGTCTATACGACCAATCGAAAGTTGACTGTCTCTCATACTGTCAAGTATCTTTTCTCGGCGCTCTTTGTACAAGGTTAAGTTCCACATATATTATTGTGTATTAGGGATTACATTTTGAGGAATGAATAGTTATGGATTGTGATAACTAGTAAGTACTAACACATTTTAATTATTTTTATTCTCTTCGTATTTATTTTGACTCAGATAAAGTTACTTCAAATACAGCACTTTTTTCGTTTTTTTTCTCAAGTAAATTTTAACAAACTTGAGTATTTTACTTATATTTCCGGGGCGATTCCCGGCACTTTCTTTTACTATGGTTGGAAGGTTAAAGTATTGGCTTCAACGATGTCTTGAAAATCGACCGCGGAAATTCGCGGTTTTTTGCGTGATATTCAGGTTCTTTTAGGTATTAGTAAAAAGTGATTTTATACTATGTGATTATTTCTATTTTAAATTTCTCGAATTTTGTTTTAGAGCCATTGTGCTTTAGTAATATTGACTGGAAAGTCTGGTTTAACATTATAAAACAGCAAAATTGTGTCGAATATTATATAATATATATATAGATATATGGGTGTGTTATAATTAAATGTTTAACATTGAGCAATGCAAGCTTAAAATATGGTATGATAAGAAAAATAAATGCCTGGACGGAGTTCGAACCCGGATCTCTGAGTCTCGATCTCTGACTCAGAGATCCGGGTTCGAATCCCGTCCAGGCATTTAATTTTTCTATCATACCATATATATATATATATATATATATATTAAATGTTTAACATTGACCAATGCAAGCTTAATATGGTATGATAAGAAAAATAAATGCCTGGACGGGATTCGAACCAGATCTCTGAGTCCTGTACCCTCAGCGTGATATCCATTACACTACCAGGGCGAATCCAATTCAACACTTATTTTTCTTATATATGTATTAGACTATCCAAATATAATATATATATATATAATATATATATATATCATATTAATATTAATAAAAACGCTTTACACACTGTAACATTTACTCAGACGAATAATAAAGGAAATAAAGCACACAAATTCACATTTAAGTCCGAATTGAAAAGAAGATGGATAGCAGCACACAAGAATAAGCAAACATTTCTTAAGAAAAGTAACAATTGACCTGAAGGGATATTCATCACGAATTCCTAAGTAGTGAGTCTAACGGACGGCCAACTGAATAGGTATTTCAAGATTTGACCGAGAGAAGCAAAATGAAGCAAAGCAGAGGTTTTACATACCAGTACAGAAACGGGGGGGTGTCCTGAGTTAAACTGCATAAGCGAAGTTAGGAACTGCAGGAAGAAGAGATGGTTTGTAAAAGTACACGGAAATAAGACAATTCTCCAAAGTGGCCAGGAAAAATTTTTTTAAGAGAGAACAACTCTCATAGTCTTTAGAAAGACAACGCACAATCATCAGCATTAAGAGAATTGATCGTGTTTGTTGAAGCTGATTTTCTAGAACACCGACGAAAAATATGTATCCTTGCTAAAAATGAAATATGGATTGCTATCCGGAATAAAGAATCTTATCAGGTTATTGACACTTTTACTTCAATTATTTAACAACAATTGGTTTTACTATACTATTACACGACTACTGACATTTAGAAGTAGTAGTACAGACTTTGAAATGAAGAAGAAAATACAACATTGGTGTTAATTAACAACTGGGGTTGTGACGGATCGCAACGAACTCAATATAAAGTCAGCCAGAAATTCCAGAAATTATGCTGATTCATATAGAATTATTTTTTAGTGTGCCACTTCAGTTAAATATAGTACAAATAAAAATAATGATAGTCGCGAAACCTTTACACGTGCCCTTAACAGAATTATTGCAATTTCATATCCTGTTCAGAACTGGTATAAGGCCACAACCTATAGAAAACGCACAATTTTTAAGGAAACTTCAGAAATGCTACTTCCAGTCAAATCTGGAACAGATACAGCTGAATCTGAAAATCAATTCTCAGACGAGGCGAAAGTATCTTATGATGAAGAAACTGTGACTCTGATCATCAAACTCATCATCATAAAAGTGATCTTATATATGAATTTTTATGTAAAGTTAGTATTTAGCGTTAACCGCCTCCATATAGAGCAAGTGGAAATTTCAAGAATATCTTACACAATGACAACTGTACTTCATATTGCACGCACTGAACATAGATGGAATGTTTATTGCTTATATCAGTGCTCTTATTCTGGTATAGTTTTCCAAGTCTGATCTTAGTGATTAATAATTGGACTACATATTTTATAAACATAAAAATACATATGTTTTCACTAAAATGTACTATCTTTCTCTTAAAATACAACTAATTTAGTAAGAGGGCACATTTAGACTCAAATAAATTGCAAAAAAAATTTTTGGCCGCCTAAATCGGCCAAATACCCCACTTATTTTCTGGAATGTCAGGTAGAAAGATGAGATGTAGTCCTTAATAACTGAAAGTTTGTGTATGCATGGAGATGAGGAGATCTGACTACACTACAACAAAGTATTCCCACTACAGGCCTCAGGAGGCCTTTGGAGGTAGTGGGAGGTTAAGGTTCCCACTATTTCTAGACAATCGGCACTTGATGTCAGCCGGTTGTCAGCCCTGCGTGACGGCCGCCTTTACCCCAGAACAAGCGTCTGGTACTCATTTCCGTTAGAGGCTGAGTCGACCCCAGGGCCATAGTGCCGCCAGAAGGTTTTGGTCAGTTTAAAAATCCTGACCCCACCGGGACTTGAACCCTCGACCTTCCGGCTTGTAGCGCAGTGCCTTAACCACTACGCTACGGCGTGCCCCCACACTACAACAGGGGCTGATAAAATTTAATGGAACCATAATGGATGACACGAGTATGGAGAAGTGGTGGGATGCAATTTTTGGCAGGGAGAAACCCTGAGAAAACTTTCCCTGGATCCGATTTGTACATTATGAACCCAATGTGAAGTGACCGGAATGAGAACTCGGAACTGAATGTCTAATCACAAGCGCCACAGAGTGCGTTCAAAGTAGTGTTATGCCATGCATAAATACAGATGAATCACAAGATCATATTCTTGTTTTAACATAAACCAATCAGTAGTTCTAATCAATAAGTCTGAAAAATACGTTTTTGTCTAAAGCCATCATATTTGAAGAGAAAAATAATACGCTCAGACCGGGACCTGAACCCGGGACCCTTGTTCTCTAGACCAAGTGCTCTACCAACTGAGCTACCTGAGCAAGTACCGATCTAAACGCAAATCTTTCTCTATATACATTGTAATTCCCCATCCACCAAATGCTGTGAAGCCATGCTTCTATCTTGCAAATGGCGGCTCCTTATTAAGAAGACATATTTGGGAATTATATTATATACAGGCCAGTACGGCTTTTCCCAAGTTTTTATTATTGATTTCGTACATCTCAATATGGATAAATCATATTTGAAGAGAAAAATTATACGCTCAGACCGGGACCTTGAACCAAGGGTCCCGGGTTCAGGTCCCGGTCTGAGCGTATTAATTTTCTCTCTTCAAATATGATTTATCCATCATTGAGATGTACGAAATCAATAATAAAATAAAGCCATCAGGTTGTCTTTTATGACATTTCTGGCTTTCTCCCCCAGGCGTTGGATGAATTGTAATCCATTTCTTAGGCTGGGGCATCTGGAGAAGGCGGAGTTATATTACTGCAATGCTGTAAATTAGTGATTAATATATAGTAGCGCCAGGAGAATTCTTAACCTAAACTTATACTAAATCCCAGACAATGGACAACCACAGGAATAATTTCCCTTTAATGAACATTCCTATAGTTTGACCGAGAATTGAACCCGGGCCCTCATGAATTGTAGTAAAAAAAACACCGACCACTAGCCCATGAGGCTGATCTTGAAAAATAAGTAAAATCTAACAATACATTATGTAAAATGCTCAACAAAACAGATTTTTTTGTCAAAATAAAGTGAGCTCAGATAGATGATGTTATGCATAAACCGGTCTAAAGCGCCAATAAAAAATTGATGTCATCTGTTGCACTGGTTCATGAAGATAGTCTATGTACACTTGGCGCTAAATCTTTAAATATAGCCTTATTATTAAAGAAAATGTAAACGCCCATCGGTCCTATCTGAGATTCTGTGTTTTACAACAAATGGGTAAAAACCCAGATCTTCATAAATGGTCATCCAAATTTTGCATCATACAGATAAGCGGCAAATATTTCCGCTCTTAGATTGTTGATGCACAATTGTCAAACAAGAAAAGTAACTTATTAATATCCAGTACTGTTAGTTTGGCGCTACAATAAATAGTGAAGATTGACGTCTTAAACTTTAAAACGTTTTTCTCGAAACTTTACATAATGGAGTATAGCCGGTTGATGCATAACATCATCCAGTTAATATTCAATATATTTAAAATGTTTTAATGATGAAGATAAAGTGCAGCTTAACTTGGTAATCGAAGTCTCCTAGTGGATATTATTAAAGTCGGCTTTGGTTTCTAGGTTCATGGATACAAACCAAGCTGGGATTGATTGGTTTTTTCAGGGCGTAAAAATCCTGGTGTGACTTCTTTTGGGAGGGAAATAAAGACGTGGATTCTGTTGTTCGTAAGTGACTGCATAAAATAACTTCAAACCTTAAGTAAGAGAGAGGGCTTTTAGAACATGTTTTCAGCTGTTTCTGAAAATATTTTCATTGCAAACGCTATTTACTTTACCTGTTGAAGAATGGTAGGTTTCGGCATGGTAATGGTTGACAGGTCCCTTGTTATTCTAGGCGAATATGATAGGATGGTTGTGGTAGTAAAATAGTGAACGGGTACCAGTGGGTCTTTAAGGATTCTTACAATTACAGTTTAGAAATACCTCCAAAAATCACCAAGAAATCTCTTTCTCGGATGGGGATCGAACCCGGATACGAATCGTGCGAGATCGATAATTAGAGAATAAGTTATTAAATTATTAACCTCTAAAAACAAATTTCTTCTGTTATATATTTGAATGTGGCAGACCGCAGTGAATCTTGTGTAACTCTTATTATTAGTGTATATTGTATATTTAGACATATATTTAAGTGGTTTCTTTTTGTATTTTTTTCTGATTTATTAAAATATTAAATTAATTGAACTAACTGATGTATCCTAACGGATACATTACGAATTTAAGGATGAATTCTGTATTAAACCCTTTACTAATCATTAATCTGTTATGATCCTGGAATGAAGAATAATTTATTTTTATATCCATCGGAAGGTTCTAAAATTAAGAAGAACAAAGTTTAGTTGCCTTTTAGAAACTATTCTTAAATACCTTTTGTGAATGCTCCAATATACAGCGTTACTGATTAATATTCTGACATACAGTGACTAGACACAATGTAAAGTACTTTTTTTTCAAACTTATGGTTGGCAGAGGACTTGTCAGAATAAGTGATTCTGCTGCTGATGGTTAAAAGGTAATTCATTGGAACTTTACAAGTGTAATATAGCATGAGTCTCGCTCGTTTCATTATAATGAAGATAGAGCTGTTATGTCGTGAAAATAAATTACTGTATTTCAAGTGAAGTGCAAGCACAAGTGGGATAAGTGAATTACAGTGTAGTGCAGTTTTAATCAAATGCCTGCAGTTCAACAAAATCAAAGAGGAACTCCGTTTTACTGCGAATTGGCAGGCATTAAATCATTAAATGAAAAACGGACAAAAAAGAGGACAAGGATTCCATGTAATGTCAACTCAAAGTAACAGCTGGCAATTTTTTTTATTTTATATTTAGCAAGTATAAATTAAAATAAAATTGAATTGTGAAAAAGTGAATTGTGCATCCAATGGTCATGGTTCCATCGTAACAAACGTCATATTTTCTATACACTTTTCTATTATATTTTATGAATGTGGGTTTTGAATCAAATTTGAAGTTGAAAACAATCGTTCATTTTTCTCAGATAAATGATAACCTTAATCCTCAAATCCAACAATTATCTACACTATAGAAGGCTTGTGTAATAAAAATAATATAATTTGCAACAAATATAACTTTAATGTTACTTCCTACGTTTCGAAATTATACACTACTCAAAAAAATTAGAGGAACACATGTTTAAACCAAAACACGAGAATGAATATTGAAACAATTTAATGTTTGATCTTTTGTAATTATAAATTGAAGATTTATGTAAAATTAGAATAGACATTCAAACAATATTTTCTTGTACAGTATTAGCAATACGAACAAGTTATCATTTGTAACAGAAAACAAAGTGGAAATTTGAGATTTACAATTTTTGGAATCAATGTTTCCATGGTTATTTCAACACTCAGTACTTAGTGTGTCCTCCGTGAGCCTGAATGACCGCATTACACCTACGAGGCATGCTTCGCAGAAGCCTTCTTACAGAAACTTGTGAGATTCTCTCCCATTCCTCGGTGAGTGCATGTGAAAGTTCTTCAAGGTTCTGAGGTACAGCAGGACGCTTACGAACAAGTTTTTCCAACTTATCCCACATATGCTCGATCGGATTAAGGTCCGGACTGCATGCAGGCCAGTCCATCACCCGAATTTGGCATTCTTGCAGGACATCTCTGGTAGCCTGTGCTGTATGACATCTAGCATTATCTTGCATTAGAAGAAAATTAGGGTCCATACCATAAGCAAAGGGTACAACATGTTGGAGGATAATGTCATTAATGTAAATATCAGCATTCATGCGCTGTGGGACAACGACAAGCTCTGTCCGAGACTCAATAGTAATCCCAGCCCAAACCATAACCGAACCACCTCCAAATCTGTCACGTTCAATAATTGTGACTGGATCAAAACGTTCACCAGGACGTCTCCATACACGTGTACGACCATCAGAACCTGTTAGACGAAATCTTGATTCGTCCGTGAATAAAACACCATTGGCGGAGCTGCCAGTTGACATGATTCTGAGCAAATCGCAGACGGGCTTCTTTGTCCTGACGTGTTTTAAACGAGGGGCTTTAAATGGGATTCTAGACCTCAGCCTTTGCATTTCTCAGTCTATTTCTTACATTCTGATGAGGAATTACAGTCCCAGTTGTTGTGCATCGTAAATGATTTTGTAGATCTCTGGCTGTAGATTTTCTTCTGCGCAAAGCTGATAAGACAAGAAATATATCCTGTACGTCTGTAGTCTTCTTGTTACGACCTTGCCCGGGTCTCCTCTTGTATCCCATGTTTCTCTCTATATCGCCTCCACAGCCTATGGATGACGGAAGGGCTGGCATCAAGAATCCTAGAGACATGGCGAATGGAACGACCATCTTCAATCAATGCAAACTGCTCGTGCAACTGATGTTTCATTCAGATGTCTCACTGCTCTGTATTAGCCTTAGAGAACACCAAAAACAACAATCTCCTATCACAGATTATTCTTCAAACCTGTTTTTAAAAATAAATCAATACGAACTCACTTTGGTTTCAGCAACTCTTGGAATTTCACTAACGTATTCAGAGAAAAAATTAATAAAACCCAGAAGATCTTCAATCTGATTTTAAACAATACTTGAAATCAAAACATCTGACACTCAAAAATTTAATTGTTACAATATTTATTTTGTGGCTTTGGTTTAAATAATTGTCTTCCTTTAATTTTTTTGAGTAGTATATATATATATACAGGTCTACAACAGATCAGATTTTTAGTATAAGACAGATTTTAGAAAAGAAATGGGAATATAATGGTACTGTCATCGACTATATGTAGACTTCAAAAAAGCATATGATTCAAATTAGAGGGAGAAGTTATATAGTATCCTGCGGAGTTCGGAATTCCTAAAAAGTTAGTTAGACTTTATACGAATGTGTCTAAATGGCTCAAAGAGTAGGGTGCGTGTAGGCAAACAGTTTTTCAGACACTTTTGAAAATCCAGAATGGGGTGAAGCAAGGAGATGCACTATCTCCTCTACTATTTAATTTTGTACTAGAGCATGCCATTAAATCTTTAGAGAATGAGGAAGGCTTACAACTGAATGGTATTAATAAGCTGTTAGTTTTGCTGATGATATGGTACTACTGGCCGATAGCGAGGAAGATAATAAAGGCCAACACGCACACACTATTGAGTAACACTAAGGAATTAGGACTGGAAGTACAATAATCGTATAACCTAACTAAATATATGGTCACACGTAGAAGAATGCAGTGTATATAATGGAAATGGACAGCTAATGACAAATGAGGGAAAATTTTGAGAAAGTGGCTGAATTCAAATACCTAGGAACAATAATCACAAATAGGAATGAGATGCACAAAGAAATTAAACATAGGCTCAATTCTGGAAATGCGTGCTATTATGCATTACAGAGACTTTTGATTGTCCCAACACCTTTCAAAAAACGTTTAAGCTGAAAATATATAAAAACTATTATTCTACCAGTTATATTATATGGGTGCGAAACATGGACTCTTACTTTAAGGGAGGAGGAAATGAAATTACGAGTATTTCGAGAATAAAGTTCTTAGGAACATTTTTTGGATCAAAGAGAGATGAACAGACAGGTGAATGGAGAAGACTACATAACAGTGAACTACATGGTCTTTATAGGAAGCCAGAATTATAATAAGAACAGTTAAGTCTCGTAGACTGCGATGGGCAGGACATGTTGCGCGTATGGGGAATGAAATACGTACATGGAGGCTTCTTGTAGGAAAGCCAGGAGAAGAAAACGCCCAGTTGGTAGACCAAGAATGAGGTGGGGAGGATAACATTAACTATGATTTGAGGGAAGTAGATTATACAGGGAATGATTGGAAAGCATTAGCTCAGGATAGGGATGTATGGAGAGCTTATGTTCGCGCAGCCATGAACTTACGGGTTCGATAGTGCCAGTGAATAAGTGAAGTAAGTAAGTAAGTAAGTAAGTAAGTGTATTTATTTATTTAGCCTGGTGGAGTTAAGGCCATGTGGCCTTCTCTCCCATTCACCGGGGCAAAACATATGTTAGTTACTTTCAAAAAGCAGGAAATCACAATACTATTATGTACTAACCAATTGTTTGACCAAACTGAAAATTAATAAAAATAATATCTAATTACGTAATAAAGTTAGTGGTAATTAAAATTAAAACTAATATTAAATACACACTAAGGAAATTCAGCTCTCATCTAGTACACATGAAAAATACTAGAAAAATAGCCTAATAAAATGAATGAATTGACCTAATGCTTATAATATATATAGGAAGTTCGGGTAAATGTGAACCCTTCGGTTTAAGTGGACCCCTGTAATATCTTTCTTTTTAATTGATGCTGCACTCAAACAGAAAAGGTTTAACTCCATCCCTTCATGAACTTGGAAGTGTTCAAGCCAGTTTCGTTTATTGTTTGAGGGAGACGGGTTTATTTTGTGATTTTTTTATGAAAACGACCATTTAAAAAGTTTTTTCAAGCTAAGAATAATTCTTACTTAATTTCTGCTATTGAATTTATAAATATATAAAATGTTCATATATATATATTAGTATATATATATATTTTATTACGTAGATGCTGCTTTAATATAGTGACGTGTTTGGTTTGTATTATGTGATATGGCGGCTGTATAAAATAACTAAACATAACAAAAGGAATTCGGTTAAGTGGATCCTCCACGAGGCGGTTAAAGTGGACCTGGGAGGAATACGCTTACTAATTATTTATGTATCGAGATTAGCCTCAAATAAATATTGAAATATCCACCAAATTAATATTACTTTCATTTATTCTAAACCCCTATCCGCCTGCTATATTTATGCTTTCCATTCCCAATACGTATATTTTATCAATGAGGATGATATCTGTAAAAACCATACGCTTAAATTATTTTTAATTTATACTCTTATAATTTTACTAGACCCAAAGACCGGTCGCTGTCTGCAAATGAGTGACTTGTGAATGTTAAAATCAACAATTTTTCAAAACATTAAATATATATTAACGCTTTTTAATTATGATCAGCCATACATATTTTCAGGTCGATTTTGTGCCTACCTCTATAAATTATAAAGTAATTAAACTTAAAAATATTATAAAGCTAGGGTGAACTCTGGGTCCACTTTTCCGAATATGGAGGTTAAAGTGGACCTTTCTTGTAATGTACAAAAAGTTATCAATTATGAAGATGTTTCCATCTAATATATAAAAATGAATGTTTGTTTGTTTTTGTTTGTTCGTATTCTATGCGCAGCCATAACCGCGTTGATCCGATTTTGATGGAGTTTTTTGCAAAATGTTCAGGAGATTCCCGGGATGAACATAGGCTAAAGGGAGATGTAATACTCAACCCCTTAATCCCTAAAAATCATCCTTTGTAGCGAAAAAAGTGAAATAAAGTCCCTTTTTGACACTTAAATGGCTTACGCCTGCCTGAACCATAACAAATACACATAATTATTGTACACGGAATGAATATCTCCAAAAAACTCTATAAAAAGAGTCCGCGACAGCATATGTTTATCTCTTACGGATAACTCACAATAACCTTTTTTTTGTCTTTCATTGCTGCCAAGAAGATCGGGATAAGCTGATTCCCGGGCAAGCATAGCAGCTCAAGGCTGGTGGTAAAAATCTCATTAACACATATTTAAGAGTAGCAGCGCACACGCCGGGTATTAGCTAGTATTTGAATGAAATGACAATGGTATTTCATAGTTAAAAACTCTAATGATAATCACTGTAATTAAAATAAATTCAAATCCCTTAATTAAAAGAAGAAAACAACAAATTCAAAATAGATGTCCAGATTATCCTAAGTTCTCTCTCTCTCTCTCTCTTCTCATCTCGTCTCTCTCTCTCTCGCGTAATATATATATTGATATATATATATATAACTCAGAGATCCGGGTTCGAATCCCGTCCAGGCATTTATTTTTCTTATCATACCATATATATATATATATATATTATATAATATATATTCCATTAACAACATTTTATCCTCTTGCTTATAGGTACTTTCACTTACTATAGGCCACTGGGGTTTTACAGTGACACAACCTGTCGGGAGAGGGATTATAACTGTTCATCACATACATGCTTTTTTTTTACCAACAAGGCATATGGAGGGCCAACCTGAATTATCAGCACAATGTCAGACCTGCTCCGAGACAACCCAACACTTAAGACGACTCACACTATTCACACGCACACACACACACACACACACACGCACGCGCACCACACACACACCCACACGATAATCACGCCGCGCACACGACACAACGCACCACTCACTCATACACACACGCACACGCACGCATACACACACCACGCACACGCACGCACCACCAACACAACGCACGCGCACACACAGCACGCGCACACACAACGCGCCACACACCACACGCGACATACACACGCGCAAACACACACCGCACACACCACACCGCACACACACGCACGGCACGCACGCACACAGCACAACATACACACACTAAACATGGTGAATATGACGATGATTCACCAGAAAAAGAATCAATCATCCAGGAAACTTGTCCCGACCGGGGACGAATCCGGGCCTATTGCGTACGAGGCAACGACGCTACCTCGAGACCACAGCGGTGGACACACACACACACAACAATAGGTTGAAAGTTAATAATCCTAATACTATTTTCATTAAATAAAAGAAACTAACAATTGATAAAATAATTTATAAGTGAGATATTTCTGTTAGTTAAAATTTCTTCAGTTTGCTTCTGAAAGTTGTTATAGTTTGGCTTGTGTCTGGAAGAGAATCCCATGTTATCGCAAGAGAAACTGTAGAAGATTGTGTGGAGTAATAGCTATGTGATGAGGATAAGGCGGCGTGCTGATGGGATCTGGTGCCTAATTTATGTGTAATGAGGGCCTCACGAAGCGGTGTGATAAATAATTATGTGACGAGGTGTATACATATTATTGAGTAGAGTTAGGGAATCGATGTTCTACTATTTCGTAGACAAACCCATGACAATTGTTTCAGGGACGGTGTTACGTCATCAAATTAAACGTACGCAATTATATTATCAACACGTTAAAAGTCTTTGGGTAAAAATAGTACTCAGAACTGTAAGAAGAGTATCAGAATAAACAAAATATGGCGTAGCAGGTGTATCTATTAACATTTTCCTTACAGAAAATAATTTCTTATGCGATTTAATGAATGAATTATTGAGATGATTAATTTTTAAGTGGGTTTATTTATTTATTCCAAGTTATATTTTTATTCTTAAACAATCCTAGATTGTTTTACTATTCATATACTTACTTACTCATTGGCATTATCTAACCCATAGGTTCATGGCCGCTCGGACACAAGCTCTCCATACATCCCTATCCCGAGCTAATGCTTTCCAATAATTTCCTATATTACCTATTTCCCTCGAATCATAGTTACTGTTATTCTCCCACCACATATTTGGTCTACCAACTGGATGTTTTCCCTCTGGTTTTCCTACAAGAAGCTTCCATGCACGTCTTTCATTCCCCATTCGTGCCACATGTCCTGCCCATCGCAGTCTACGAGACTTAACTGTTCTTATTATATCGGCTTTCTATAAAGACCATGTAGTTCATTGTTATGTAGTATTCTCCATTCACCTGTCTGTTCATCTCTCTTTGGTCGAAACGTTTTCCTAATACTTTATTCCCAAATACTCGTAATCTCCTTTCCTCCCTTAAAGTAAGAGTCCATGTTTCGCATCCATATAACATAACTGGTAGTTACTGTTTCATATGAAGGTTTTAACCCAATTAAGTAACACATGCATTACTGTTTTTGTGTTAATTGAAGCCATTAGTCTCTGATGACTCATAATTATTGTTCGTCACTTTTGTAGGATTTAGTTGAAATCTATATTTTCTGTAGAAATAATTAGTGAGATAAGGGCCTTAATAAATGTTGGCAATATCGTCATTTAGAGGATATGGTATGCGTGAATGTAGATCAGCAAGTCGTCCGCGATGAATGATGTTAACAATGCTTTAGAGAGTCGTATTTATCATTTATATAGATTGAAAAAGAATGGATCGAGCACTGAACCCTGTGGAACTCCAGCTTTGCAAATGGACCAACAAGAACGTAATGTAGGATTTCCTACAATAGATTGCTGGCGCTCTCGAATTTAATGCACCACTGCGTTGCACTGTCAGAAATTGAAAAGTATTTATTTATGCAACAATAAGTCTAAGTATACAGTATCAAACGCTTTACTGAAGTCGAGTAGTGTAATAATGGTATGTTTTTGATTAACAGATGCATAGCATAATATGTATTCACATAGATTTAGTAGAACATTATTTACATTGCGACCGGTCCTGAAACTTGACTGAAATTGATCTAATAGATAGTCTCTCGTAGATAGTCATTGTTTGAGGATTAATCGTTCCTAAGCTTTTGAAAGGGCAGGTAAAATACTAATGGGTCGAAAATCGTACGGAATT
Source organism: Diploptera punctata (assembly GCA_030220185.1). NCBI lineage: Eukaryota > Metazoa > Arthropoda > Insecta > Blattodea > Blaberidae > Diploptera > Diploptera punctata. Next base: position 40,054 of record JASPKZ010002135.1, on the reverse strand, counting down.
GAGAGTTTTAGCTTTCGGGAATGGGCGTACAAATGCTTGCTTCTACAATGTGGGATATGTAGACTTTTTGTTAAAAAACATGAACGTCGATTATTTTGATCAGTAGAGTGATATTTATACGGCCAGTCCCTTGTGCTTTGACTTCTATTCGTTTGATAGCTTTATTTACTGTAAAATATGAAAAACGGAAATGTTTCTATCTGGTAGATTTGTCAGTAGTAATTCACTTATTGTCTGTACTTTATCTTTTGGAGACGAGATTGTGCTTTTAAAATGATCATTACGTATATACACTATAAATGGGTGTTCATTCATGTGAGTGAAGTACACTTTTTGTTATTTCGGTTCAAGTCCCTCATTTATAGAGCACAAACATATAAAAATGCAAATAAAATACATTATACAGAATATAGCAGGCTAGCACACGATTTCAACTCAAGTAGTATTTAGCATGTCAGTGGCTGCATATTCTTCATAATATAGTTAACTATGTAATTTTAATGGGATATTTCGTCAAATATTTCTCCAAATTAGCCTACAGTATCAAAAATTGTATCAGATTTTCTTTGAAATATCTTCCTTTTAAATAAAATTTACCTTTCTTTTTATCATGTTTAATAAGAATCTACCTATCAAATAGATAGGCTATTTTTGCTTTTGCTTTGTTTTATGTTCTGGAACCCAGTCAGGTATTGGGAATAAAATCAAAGTATAATAATAATAATAATAATAATATAATAATAATAATATAATAATAATAATAATAATAATAATAATAATGATAATAATAATGATAACAATAATAACAATAATAATGATAACAATAATAACAATAATAATCGGAAAATGTACAATATAAAGGATAGTAGGCCTTTCATTCTTTATAGAACAAATTGAGATTTCATACGACTTTCGATAATAACTGAAGTTCAAAATATTAAATATTTAACAGCATGGCGGGATTGTCCTGAAAGAATCTTTGGGTTACCAGCCAGCTGCAGGGCTCACAACTGTAACGACCAATCAAAGAAATGTACGACCATCTAGCCAGTATACGAATGACATGTGTCAGTTCGCCACATCATTCAACCTGGAAAGCTAATAGTTATCGAAGCTACCCAAATATCATACGATTGCGATGGTAGACGGGTACCAGTTCCATACACTCTCCGAAATCCCAGAAGATAATTGCTTGCTCAGCGAAACTCGAATCAACGCACATCCATAGAATTCTGCCAAGACAGGATGCCTTAGATCTCTGTTACTTACTACATTCACGAATGGGTTTTGTTACAAGATAACTATAACTAAAATGTAACAGCTAAGTCCAATCTTATTTCTGCAATTGAAACCAAAATATACACCGGGCGCAGGATATCTGAAAGCCTGGCTGACGGTTAAACCCTTAAGCTTTCCTTTTTTACAGAATACCTGAGACCTCTCTGTTATGTACTACATTATCTGCGCAGTTTTGTTACAAGATGACAATAAGTAAAATCTATCAGCAAAACCCAATCTTATTTCTGCAATTGACACTAAAATATACACTGCGCGCAGGGTATCTGAAAGCCTGGCTGACTGTTAGACCTTAAGCTTTCCTTTTTACAGAATACCTGTGACCTCTCTTATGTATTACATTCAACTGCGCAGTTTTGTTACATGATGACAATAACTAAAATCTATCTGCAAAAGCCCAATCTTATTCTCCAATTAAAACTAAAGGGCGCAGGATATCTGAAAACTGGTCGACGGTTAGACTCTTAAGCATTCCTCCTTCACACCATCTTTAAACTGAAGCATCGCCCAATAAAGGCAATACATTTCCTGCAAACAATCCCTACGATTTTCTTTCTCACTTTGTTTCATTATCGATATATTGCAACCTGCAAACACCATTCTTTATTCAGTACTGCAGCATTGCTGGGCAGTTAAATAGAATAGTTTATCAGGTAAGAATGTTTTCGATCAGTCCTATAACATTCTTTTCAGTTTGTAAATACTCCTCTTGTGACGTTGTAGAAACTTTCAATTAACTTGCTCTCAGTGTAAGTAAATTATTAAAACTTAATCTTAGCTTTCCCTCTCCTGATAAGTAATTTTGTGTGTCCTATGCCACAAGAATCTTACTGGAACACGACATGTAGGGAGAGAATATGAACTCTGGATCGCACACAAACGTTTTCGATCTCACAAAGGCATGGAGGGTCTTCCTTGATGAATAATCAGCTCAATGCCTGGGTCACGTCAGAGACAACACGAACATTTAAGACAATACACGCCATTAACTTGTCATTTATACTAAACAAGGCGAATAAGATGTACATAAAGAGGCCAGATTATTATCACGGGCCATTTGGGCCTTAAAGGTCCCAGATATTTGTCTTACGTTTGAGGAAAAATAAAAAAAACTACTCCGGATAAAACATGGGTCCTCTACATACGAGGCTACTACGTTACCCAAGACCATAGCAATATATTCTCAGGACAATACAGGCTAATACATAAACTCTAACCACAAAGCCCAATATTATTTCTAAAATTAAAGCTGCAATATAATTAGTAACTCTAATCTTACTTCTCTAAATGAAACTTGCCATATCGGGTTTCTATTAAAGATGATTATCGTTTCAAATTTAATCATGCGGCGACAGCAGATGAATGGAATCCTGTATTGTGGAAACTACATGTAAAAAATTAGTAATGGTACTCAAATACAAAATATTAGATTTGTTCTTTCATAGTCCCCAATTAACCCATTTAGATTAATTTACACCAACCGCAATGGGAAATCCATTTGTGAAACATTATTTAATGTAAATTGGATTGTGGATAATATAGCATTGCACGTTGTTTAGGGGTAAGTGGATCCGAGCTATTACATTCACTATATGGAGATTGAGAGCATTTGAGAACCATGTTTGTGCCGAACATGTCAACACCACATGTGTCACCACATTAGAGTATAAATGTTTACATTAACGTAATTGTGCAGACATATCTAAACAGAAAAAAATTAGATTATTATTTAGCTCTATTACATTTTATTTACTTCAAAACTCTAGGCAATCGCTATGTAATTTTTAGACTATCCACGAAGGAACAAGAGAGCCGAGAAGATTTGATAACACATTTTAACGAAAAAATTAAATCAATTTAGAGAACTTAATTCCGAGCAAAGTTCCAGTTGTACTGTAAACAAACTTGCATAAATTATTACTTCGCCAACACCGTCTATTGGTGTAACCGTGTACTACATTTACCCGCCAGATGACTTGGATTGTGTAAGGAACTGTCATCGATTGAAACATTGTTCTTAGGCATCATCGTATTTTACGTGAAATAAGATTGAATACAAGTTAAGATGGTACCAATAATTAGAAACTTCCATTTCTTATTTATTTATGACAACGAACTACAGTTAATGTAGGAAGTATTGATACCCTTAAAAATACCACAGATAGAAGTAAATAATTTAATTATTTCTTCACTATACACAAAAACAAAATTATACACCTTTATATTACACTCAATAAAGTTAAATGAACGCAGTTTCCTCCGTTTTAACATAATTAACGAGTAAAAAAATAATTTATACATAAACAACAAAAATCAACAAACAAAAGTATTGATACAGTATCATATTATGGATGTTTTGAGTCTACGTTTTGAGTTCAATACTTGGTTGGGAGCCCCATTGAGTCAAAGATGGCTTGAAGACGACGTAGCATCGACTCTACTAAATTTGAAGTTACCGAAGAAGGTATAATTCTTCATTCTTCTTCCAAAGCGTTTCTCAGGTCTTGCTTGTTGGAAATCTGCCTTGAACGTATTCTTCTTTTCAGATGTTCCCATACTTTCTCCATGGGGTTTATGTTCGAAGACTGCGGAGGCGTTTCCATGTAGCCTACTTTTGTGTTTTATACAAAATCCATAAACGCGTATTAAAAACGGTGTGCTTGGGATCATGAACTTGCATAACTACAAAATTTTGTTTCATTCCCATTTTCTCTGCAGAGGTATAAAGACTGGACTTCAGTATTTGTTTTATACTGTTTGTGATCCATCACACCATCGTCCCGACTCCAGAGATACTCATGTGTCCCCACACTAATAAAGAACCACCACTACGTTTCACAGTCGGTTGGAGATTTTGCTTTTGTAGCTCTGTATTTTAATTCCTCCAGACTTTTCTTCTTCCATCTGAACAGGAAATGTTGAATTTAGACTCGTCAATAAACATATTTTTTACAAAATTATTTGAGGCTGTTTATGCGTGTTTTAGCGAAGTTAAATTTTTCTTTCAGTTTTTTTTTACATACGAAGCATTTCTACGGGCTTTTTCCCCATGCAGTTCGTTAGCTCATACACAGTTACGAATAGTGCTAGCAGAAATGCTAATATTAAAGCCATTATTGATACTAGCTGCTAATTTTAGGTGCACTGCTTTGAGGTTTTTGCTTATTTTTCTCATTAACGCTTTTTTCAAAGATTAACATACAGTTTATTAGTACGTCCTAATCTGAGGCTATTTTCGAACAATTTTCGTTTGCTAATTCTGTCAATTATATGCTGATGATTCACTTGGCCTTTAAATTATTTCACTACTTTCATTTAGCGATTTACTCCAATTATGCAAACGAATAATTATTTCCATTTCTTCTACTGTAGTCTTTCTATCTTTGCGCCCCATTCCAGCGTTAATTGCAGCCGAACACACACACAACTACACGGCAAAGTACTCAAGGCTAGAGTGAATAACAACACTACCAGACCCACCCTCGCTTCATGTGCACATTCTGTTGACCATAACTTAGTGCTGTATCAATACTTTTTGTTTGTTAATTTTTGTTGCTCTTGTATAAATTATTTTTTAGTCGTACTTATGTTAAGACAGAGGAAACTGCGTTTATTTAAGCTCATAGAGTTCAATTTAAAGATGTATATTTTTGTTTTTGTATATTGTGAAGAAATAATTACATTATTTATTTCTGTGTTCTTTTTAAGTGTATCAATACTTTCTGCACTAACTATATATGGGTCTACCTAATCAGACGTTTACACTTTTTCCATGATGTCGATAGATATCCTTTATTTACAACTTCATTACGAGCAGAATTTATGCTGCATGCTGACTCACATGTAATTTCTGCTGCTGTTTCACCACATTCTCAACGGCAATGTAGGATATTTTTTCACGAAACCGTTTGAAAAAAATAAAAATAATTATTGACTTAGGCTTTCACGGCCGGAGTTACTATGATGATCTTGTAGAAGATTTCTCAAGACAACCCTTGAGGATGCCGGACGCAGTCTCCGGCGAAACGTTGGGGAACTACAAGCCTCAAGACCACGGCCAACAGCCCGGAAATCTTCTACAAGATCATAAAAATAATTTGTTTCTCTCCGCTTTTCAAAGGGTTTTCTATTTTGAAGCTTTAAAAATTGTTAGAATTAAATAATGAATTGCTTGTTTATTTAATCTATTATATTTGTAATTATATATTTTAAGATTCTCTCATATAATTTATATAGACATGTGCTAGATAATATATATTTTTTTCTTTTCATTTCCATTATGTCGAGTGTTAGAGAGCGATCTATATTTTATTACACTTTAAAGGTAAAACATTATTCGATCAATGAAAACAAAGTCTTGTTTGTTTACATTACAACTGAAACTTACGTTAGCTCAGAAGGGATATAGTTTTTGAGACTTTAAGATTCGGCATCAATGAGCTGAAAGACAAAAATGGTTATTGTGAGTTATTTGTAAAAGATGGACATATGCTATCGCGGACTTTTTTTTGTTTGATTTTTGAGATATTCAATTCTGTGCACATTAATTTGCTGTATTTGTTATGGTTTAGGTAGCGTAACCATTTAAGCATCTAAAAGCTACGTTTTTAAGTGCATCGATGCACTTTTTTTTTTAGCTGCGGCCCTATAGTATGTACGATAATTGTCCCAGAAAATATTCTAAATTATGGTGAAAACATAATTAAAATCAGTCAAGTAGTTTTTTGAGTCCATAAAGGACAGTCTCACATTCATTTTTACACGCTTTATATTAGCTTGACCTGTATATATCTATCTATGTGACGGAATCTTTCAACGCGATTTTCACCAACTTAAAATCATTGGATCGACTTGAAACTTTGTATACTTGTAAAGGACCCGTGAAAATACAATAATTTCATATTTTATTTCTAAAATCCTGGCCAAAATCATCAGAAAATTAAAAAAATGAAAACTGGTATAATAGGTTGCGGACTTGTTGACTTTTTAGTCAATCTTTGTAAGAGCTCATTTGGTAGAGCGGTGAACTGTAGTGGTATATAATTTCAGTAATCCATAGGTCGCTGGTTCAAATCCGCCTGGGAGGATTTTTTTAGAAGAGTATTACTTTTAACTCATACTATAATAATATCGAATTTAAGATATTTACATTTTTATCTTATTCTGTAAAATATTAAAACCAAAAAATAAATAATAGTTTTAAAAAAACTAAAACACGCTTTATTAGAAAACCGAAGTAAGAAATGAAAAATAATTTTAATTTCCAACATGCTTGGGATAAAATTAAAGCGGTCAACAAAAAAATCATCTCCAACACAAATAGAATAAAACTAGAGTTATCAACAAAAAGAAAATAATTTTACCATCAAAAGCGTGGGATGCTTTTCATGATTTTTACATTTTCTTCTTAGAGACTTTACTGTTACCAGTTTCTGTTTATTATCAAATATATTAATTGATATAGAGCACCCACACTTTTGATGGTAAAATTATTTCTTTTTGTTGATAACTCTAGTTTTATTCTATATGTGTTGGAGATTATTTTTTGTTGACCACTTTAATTTTATCCCAAGCGTGTTGGAAATTAAAATTATTTTTCAATTTTTAGTTCGGTTTTCTAATAAAGCGTGTTATTTAGTTTTTTAAAACTATTATTTATTACATAAAAAGATTGAGTATATCACTTAAGGATGCCGTAGTTTTAATGCCGCATTTACTAAGAATCTTCATTAATCCATAAACTCAGCCATTGAATTTAGTTCGTATCTCCAATATTTGGTTCCGTCTGATCCATCCGAAATGCTTTTAAAACATTATTGGCAAATTCTTGAAAAAATGCTTAGGCGTAAGTGGGAGGATAAGTGGGTACGTACTAATCTCTCATCCAAGTCAATGCGTTTCTACTGACTCCTCTCCCCAAAGATTTACTCATAACATTTTGAACTGCTGGCATTAATTTGAGCTACATGACCTGCCAAACTTAATACCCTTGACTTAATAACTCTATCAATATTAGAGCAATGACATAAACAAAGTTTTCATCATATCTGTCCTATTCCAAGACTTTATTGAATGTTTCTGGACCATTTTGTCATAAGCATAGCTTGCAAGCGCGGCCTCCCCGAGAGCAATTTCAGGTTCGAATCTCGACAGTTCCAAAGGGGTTTTGATGGTAGACCATAACGGGATTTTTTTGGTGTTTTCTCGAGGTTTTCCCCGTTTCTCTCGAACTCATGTCAACACTCTCCATTCTCCCTTCACTCCCTTTCATGTCATTTTATTTCTCATTCGTAAATTTCATATCAGTCTTCATCTCATTTCATGTAAGGAAAAAAAATATTTTGGTTGACGATCCAAAGATGTTGAAAATATGTGATTGCGGGGATCTAGTGGAATGCCCTACCAGTGTGCTGGCTTATGACTCCGAGGCTGAAAAAAAAAGGAGCAGAAGTGACTAACGGTAGGGTTGGGAGTTCCTCTTCGTGGTCACGAGCCCAACACAACAATGGCGGTATCGATCATGAGAGAAGAACCTGGTGTATTGGATCCGGAAGAAGACATACAACTCACATAACACTGATAGAGTAGAATTCATTCCATTCTTCCATAACATACTGGAATAGCGCAGTAGATATTTTCAGGTCGCGGTGCTCAGGTAGTCTGCCCGCCCAGTCAGATCAAACAACTAAAGAATAAAGTAAATATATGTTTCTGAACAAATTTATTAACGAATTACGAAGGAATGAAGCTACCAAGGCTGTTCTGATAAAATTATTTTCGAATTTTTCACAAATCTTCACTGATCCTATCTTATAGACATAGAAAATGATAATGACCATGTCATATATATTTAGACACCGAAAATGTTGATGAGCAATATATACATATTTGTGTATGGGTATAGTCCCGCGCCGTAGCCGAGCGGTTAAGGTAGGAAGCCTTGGCGCAGAGCTACGGGACTTGCTCTGGTTCGAGTCTCCATGGGTAAGAAATTTTCTCATGGTATTTCGGCCAGTATGGGACCGGTGCCCACCCAGCATCGTGAGGCAATTGGGTAGCTACAATAAGTAGCGGCTCCAGGTTGAGGAACCAACTATAACGGCTGGGGGACTCGACATGCTAACCACATGTCACCCCTATACTGGCTGTTGATCATCTACCTCTGTGATTGATACATGTGGATGTGAAGGGCCAGCAGCCGGCTGGTAAAAGGGCAACCGCTGAAAAGTGGAAAGACCCTCAATCGGTGTATGGGTATAGAGGCCCCAATTTCTGTTTAATCGAAATCAAACATGACAGATAGCAATTTATTAAAAAAGTAAGGTCAAATTCGTTAACCAGCAAAATCTGACATTACGTGTAGTAGTTCACCTAAAACGAAAATTTAAAAATCGCTATAGAGGAAGCAATTACCAATTTTTCACAACGAAACTCCGCATATGCCATTTAAAATAAGACGAGGAAAAAGTTAAAAAATAATAAAAGTCAAACTATTAGAAATGGAAGTTTACCTGAAATCCGAAATTAAAAAATCACTGTCAGCCGCCGCAATATATCGTACAATCTAATTAACCCTTAAATTGACAACCCAAGATACAAATGATTAATTTATATTAAAGGGATTTATATATCCTAATAGAAAAATTAATCGATAGAAATTATTTAAATTTGTGTCAAATTAAAAATAATATTCAAAAGATAATAACTTAGATTTTGATAGGTTGTTTTCTCTGCAGTTCGACACGTCTAGACAAGTTAGAATAATACAATTAGTTTGTCCACTTAACAAAACAAATACATATTGCGTGAACCGGCAAAATCGGACCATAATTTCGATTTGCTGAGGAATTCGCTTAGTTTACGCAGTTCCTGCGTGACGCATTTTTTTACAGGATAAACTTGTTAGCTCTAGTAACTCCCCCCCCTCCAAGCTGTAGCTCAACTCTTTGTAAGCTCTCCACGACTGGTCTATTCCCAAATACGCTCCACAACTAATCAGTTGATGACAGGAGCCAACATTACACGAACCATTTTGTATCATCAAAATCATCATCACCGCCATGGAGTTAGGTCAGTTTAGGCTTAGTTCAGAAGTTTCTTCTTTGGATGTCCTCGCTCGTATTTTATTTGTAAGACTACATAATTGTTTTGGTAGTGTGTCGTTTGCCATTTTATATCAGAATTTTATTTCATTCAATACCATCAGTTTGTCATTTCAACACTTCTGGTATTCTCTCTTGACATTAGCGTACTGCAATCCACTTCTGAGGTTGGGGCGCCTAGAAGGCGAGGTTTCGCTGCCCCAATGATATGATGGGTAATGATGATGATAATTATGCGCCAGGGGAGGCCTTATTCCTAAATTTATTCTAATGAGGTGAATATGATAATATTGGTAATGATGGACAGATGATGTTTAAATAAGTGCATTTTAAAGTTAAAAATGACGGATATTAACAGCTGAAGGATTAATATCAGCTGTAGTCTCGAGGTAGCGTGCTGCCTTGTCATGCAGGGTTCGATTCCCGGTCGAGACAGGCTCATGGGCGAGTTTTTTTTCGGGTTTTTTCCTCACCTGTAAGACAAATGTCAGGAAGCCTAGGGCCCAACGGTCCCCGAAAAAATTCATCCGGCCATCATCATCATCCTTATCATTATCATTATCATCCTTCACGGTGTGGAAAGCAACGGGAAGCTATCACACATATAATTCCGTAGTAAAGCTGTAAAGCATAGCGTGAAAATGCTATGATTGCAGTGACGGACCTGCCGTCGGGCAGAATTACTATGGATGGATGGATTAATATAACCGAGGATTCTAGATACGACATAGCCAAGTGTTGAAACATCTTTAAATAACGTTGAACTAAAAGAGAGAGATAAAGTTTAATTGGGGACATGCTATATTTTATGTTGATTTACCTTAGTTTAACATATAATTAAGTAGAGAGAGGCTATTGTTTTTCTAGTTTAAAACATATGTTATTGAGACATACGATACCATGAAATTTATAGCTACAGGAACAGATTACCTGTGTTGTGATACTGTATTTTCTTTCTAAAATTAAGTTGGAAAAGCAGAGCACAAAGGTAAACAGACGTGTATTATGTATGTATATATTCGCGTTGGTCTTTGTTGAAGCATACAGAGTTCCTATTGTGTAAACCATGTGAATTAGAGACACACAAGTGTGGTGTTTGTGGATATTTAGCTTGCAGATAGCTAGGCTTTCTCTATATAGGGCTTACTACACAGGTCAACTTAAGGGACAAAAGACATCAATAGGAGATGAATGTGTTCGAACCTCCTGACAGCAGAATATATGTACTCAACTACAACTAAATATTGTCAAGGTTGGTTAGTTTATAGTTGACTTTAATAATAAAGAAGTTCAAAAAAATATAATATAATAATAATAATCATAATAATAATAACGATAATGATAATAATAATAATTATTATAATAATAATAATGATAATAATGATTCTAATATTAATAATGATAATAATAGTAATAATAATAATGATAATGATAATGATAATAATAATAATATAATAATAATAATAATAAAATAATAATAATAATAATTAAGAAAAGGATGTAAATGCAAAAATGTAAATGCAAAAATATCTAAATATCTAAATTTTTAAGAATTTTAGGGTTAATAAATTCTATCTTCAAGCCACAGTTAGTCCAAAAAGCATTCAAGACTGAAAGTGTATTAAAACACTGGCTCTTCCAACTCTTTTGTATGGTAGCGAAGTATGGACGTTTGAAACAGAAGGATATACAGAGACTTAGATCTGCTGAAATGAGATATCTTCGGAGGACTGCAGGATACACATACTAGATCACAAAAAAAATGAAGACATCTTAGAAGAATTACACATGGAATCTTTAGAAAACAAAATTTCTGATTATAAGTCAAGATGGATACAACATGTTCATCGAATGGAAGATCACAGAATACCCAAACTAATGTTAAGATATCAACCCGCAGGAAGAAGAAGACCAGGACGTCCACCTCAAAAGACTTCTGGATGGTGTTTCTCTTGAGGCCGAAACAGGTCAACAAATGGCCTAAATTCGTGAATGTACTATGATGATGATGATGATAATAATTTTTGAGGAAGTGGCTGAATTCAAATACCTAGGAACAACAATCACAGATAGGAATGAGATGCACAAAGAAATTAACGTGGGCTCAATTCTGGAAATGCGTGCTATTATGCATTACAGAGACTCTTCATGTCCCAACTCCTTTCAAAAAACGTTAAACTGAAAATATATAAAACTATTATTCTACCAGTTATACTATATGGGTGCGAAACATGGACTCTTACTTTAAGGAGGAAAGGAGATTACAAGTATTTGAGAATAAAGTACTTAGGAAAATTTTTGGACCAAAGAGAGATGAACAGACAGGTGAATGGAGAAGACTACACACCAATGAACTACATGGTTTTTATAGGAAGCCAAATATAATAAGAACAGTTAAGTCTTGTAGACTGCGATGGGCAGGACATGTTGCACGTATGGGGAATGAAAGACTTGCATGGAAGCTTCTTGTAGGAAAGCCAGAGGGAAAACGCCCAGTTGGTAGACCAAGAATGAGGTGGGAGAATAACATTAACTATGAGTTGAGGGAAGTAGATTATACAGGGAATGATTGGAAAGCATTAGCTCAGGATAGGGATGTATGGAGAGCTTATGTCCGTGCGGCCATGGACCTACGGGTTCGATAGTGCCAGTGAGTAAGTAAGTAAGTAATAATAATAATAATAATAATAATAATAATAATAATAATAATAATAATAATAATATCCGTGTGGAGTTGCCAGTCTCCCATCGGACGCCTCCCCAGGTGGCGGATAGGGGAATGCTCACCAGATATGGCAGGTACTGGGGAAATAAAATACCCAGGGCGGACTAAAACTAGCGCTGCTGCCTTGTAGTAAGATACTGGACTATCAAAGGCTAGAGGAAGGAAACCTTGAACAAAAATTACCCGTCCCCAGGTTGGGGGTTGATGCATCGGGCCAGCTCCTCGTTCATCATAAAAAATAAAAAAAAAAAACTTAAAAACCAAACAACATGCCTCGGAAAAAACACTCTAGGACGATTAAAGCTAAGAAAAAGGACTTTGAAAATTGGCACATGGAATATTCAAGGCTGCAGAAATAAAATGGAGGAAGTAATTAAAGAAATAGATGCAATGGAACTAGATTTGGCAATTTTAACTGAAACAAAGAAGAAAGACACAGGAAATGAATAATAATAATAATAATAATAATAATAATAATAATAATATAATAATAATAATAATAATAATAATAGCTTTACTCATATTTTACCTGGCAGAGTTAAGGCCTTAAGGCCTTGTCTACCACACAACCGGGTTTAAAAAATACAAATAATATCCTTACATTTAAATTATAATAAAAAATATTACATGATATATCTACAATATAATTATTATTTACAATACATTTTTATTTACTGTAGATTTAACGAATGAAATATAAAATGTATGTGATGGACAAATGAAAAAAACTATTAATGACATAGAATACATTTACTTGTGGAGAAAAATTAATTATTTAATAAGTAATTGTATAAGCGTGACTTAAAATTGCCAAGTGTGCGTAAACACCTGATGTCTTGAGGGAGGGGAATCCAGGAACGGGCAGAGGCTACTGCGAAGGAAGTAGAATAAGAAGATGTGCTATGGAGAGGGATAGTTAGACTTATCTTGTGACCTGGTATCAATATTGTGGTAAGAACATCACGTCTCAAATCTGATCGCCAGGTAATTAGGAGTGTAGAAATTCAGAAGCTTGAAAATAAGTGAAAGAGAGTGTAATTTACATCTGTCACCATGGCGGAGTTTTCGGAAATACAAAATGTATCGAACGCAAGCATTATGAACACGCTGCACAGTCTCTGTGACAAGTCATAGTTATGGTCATTATATATAACGTCACAATAATCGAAGTGTGGAAAAACAAGATTCTGGACAAGGATCTATTTAATGAAACTGGAAGAAAATTCTTTAAACGTCTACAGCTGGGCAATACATTTTAAGAAAATCAATTTGCACAGTCACTATTCAATTCCAGACGCTGGTAACAAGTGAGAGGAATTGTTTTCGAACGACTGTTGATTAGTGTGAAGAACAGAAAGTACCCTGAAAGTACCGCTATATTCTTCCCTACTGAAAAACCGTCCCTCTATTTCTCCAAGATTCACGTCCGATGAGCTGTGTCACCAACAGTACTTCCGATTGAGGATCTTTCCACTTTTCAGCGGTTGCCCTTTTACCAGCCGGCTGCTGGCCCTTCACGTCCACATGTGTCAATCACAGAGGTAGATGATCAACAGCCGTGTTGGGGTGACATGTGGTTAGCATGTCGAGTCCCCAAGCCGTTTATAGCTGGTTCCTCAACCTGGAGCCGCAACTTATTGTAGCTACCCAATTGCCTCACGATGCTGGGTGGGCACCGGTCCCATACTGGCCGAAATACCATGAGAAAATATCTTCCCCCATGGAGACTCGAACCAGCGCAAGTCCCGTAGCTCTGCGCCAAGGCTTCCTACCTTAACCGCTCGGCTACGGCAGTACTTAATTCATATAAAAAATTCTTTGGCGAAAAAATAGCATAATATTAAGCAGTTTGTTTTCTCCTCATACAAGGGATTCAAGTAGGCCTAAGTTACATTATGTGCATTTGTTAACTCATATATATTAATTACTTGAATCTGTTTCATTCGGCAGATTATAACCGTTAGAGATGTAAAAGATTGAAATTTACAATTGTCACTAAGGATTTGTCTCATGGGCTCACTTTTTGATTGTTATTGAAGTCGCACCAAATACTGTATACCTCTTAGGCGTACTTTTGGATTGAGATCCCAATGACGTTTCGAACACATCGCTACTGTTTATTTGTGAAGACCACTTTGATGCAAGTATCAATATCTTTTTGCACGATAGTGCGTTCTGTCGTACTTACAGGATTGGCGACCATGAGTGAAAGTTCAATTTCATAAATTTCGGGGTTGCCAACATATAAATAACTAAATAACTATACTGTAATATTACAAATTACCTACCTAGGGCGGGAAGTAAAACCACTGCCCTTTATGTGTACAACGTACAGTGTAGGCCTATATACAAAAATATATCCAAAAGGTAGTGTTAATATACATTATACGAAACAAATTACTGCATTTTAAATGAACCGAACTTTATTTCAAACAATATAACACAAATTCGTACTTGCCGCCATTTTATGCCTGATTTGAGTCAAGGCCTACTCTAGTCTCAACTAAATTATTTCCGGCATTTAGCGTACCGCATATACTTTGGCCAGATTGGTAACGTCTCTCAGTTGCCTATAATGAATGAAAATATTTCCAACAAATATGTTATTTTACTATCATTTTTGTTATTTTGAAAACACCATCGTGCAAAAAAAAAAATGTACAACATACGTTTGTAAAGTGTTTTACAGAATCTCGTAAATTAAAAACCTCAATGTCGCTCGGTTTTTAATAATTTCCTGTAAAAACCACTTCCCAACATTGCATTGTATTATACTATTAAAGTTCATTGTTATGTCCGTCGCTGTGGGTAGACGGTAGAGTCCCTACCTTCCAGTCCGGCGACCCGGGTTCGATTCCCGGCGGGGTAAGGGATTTTTAAAATCTCAACCTTGGGACTGGGTGTGTGTCGTGTTCAAGTTGTACCCATTGGGTTTAATTCCTCAAAAAAAAAAGTTCATTGTTATCACACTTGAGGTTTATGTATTAATTTTAAAAAAATAATAATATAAATACCTTTTTATATCCGTCTTCCTCAATTAGAATGGATTTTTGTTTAAAAAACTTAGTTATTTATTGAAATCATTAAGGTATTTCAAAACACGTTTGATTTTCGGCATGCTATTTGGTACTGATGTCGACGTATAAATTATATAAATGGGTTTAGGTCTGTACCAAATAGCATGCCGAAGACGAAACACGTTTTTTTAAAGCCTTCATGATTTGAATAATTAACGAAGTTTTTAAACAAAATTAATTCTAATTGAGGAAGACCGATATCAAAAAGATACTCATATTATTATTAAACAAATCGATTTAAGTAGTTTGATTACGATTCATTATTTTAAATTGTAAAGCAATCCTTTCACAATTACGTACCTTCTACATTATGTGTCAAAAATTCATAATTATGCGGCCACAGGGTAAACATACACAGGTCTGGAAACATAACTTTTCACGATATCTTATTAATATTCAAATAACTTAACAATTGGAGATCTGCGTTTCTTGTAACCAAGAATATTAGCTATGACTTAAGAACCTTACCCTTCTGACATGTTAAACTTCAAAATAAGTATTACTAAATTGGACTTATGTACTTTCATCCTAATGCCATAGAATTAATTCAGTAATTTGAGTATTCATTGTTAAATAATAATGATGATAATAATAATAATAATAATAATAATAATAATAATAATAATAATAATAATAATAATAATTGCACATGTATAATTTTCTTTATTGCTCGCATAGCTTTGTGTCTGCGTTGTTTGAAATATGAAGTCACTGAGATGCTCGGACCTCTTCGGCTGTGCTTGGCCCGTGATCGGTAATCGTATTTTTAAAATTCGAATTAAACAATAATTACTTGACGAAGAGCCATGGAATTTTCACACATCTCATTTACTTGCAATAGCGGTTGCAGTGACACATATAATCAACTTAAATTGGTGTAATTGTACAGAAACCCATTACGTTAACACCAAGTTACGTACATAGAAAAGTGTGAAGTTAATGAGTAGGTACTTATTGAAAAAATCTATTTGTATTAGTAGCATTATTCATTTTAATTGCATACATTTTATATCGCAGAAAGGTCATTAAAGAAAATTAAACTGAACTATTATAAACACTTCAAAATCATATTTATAGATTCCCATACATGTGGAAATCAAATAAATTATTATTTCTACATTGAAAGTTAAAATACGTAAAATTGGTACGTAAGATCTCAGTCGTCCTCAACTACACAATGTTGAAATATCCAGAAAGCCTTTCGGAACATATGTTCCATCTTCTGTTTGTATAGTGGTATGAGAGGAAATACCCCTTAGATCTCAGGTACGAATTTTATGTTTTTACATGTTTTATATTAGCTTGACCTGTATCTATCTATCTATCTATCTATCTATCTATCTATCTATCTATCTATCTATCTATCTATCTATCTATCTATCTATCTATCTATCTATCTATCTATCTATCTATCTATCTATCTATCTATCTATCTATCTATCTATCTATCTATCTATCTATCTATCTATCTATGTAACGGAATCTTTCAACGCGATTTTCACCCACTTAAAATCATTGGATCGACTTGTAACTTTGTATACTTGTAAAGAACCCGTGGCAATACAATAATTTAATTTTTTTTTAAATCCTGGCCAGAATCATCAGAAAATAAAAAAAAAAGTGTCTTTGTATCTACGTAACGGAATCTTTGAACACGATTTTCACCCACGTAGAAACATTGAATAGAGTTGAAACTTTGTATACTTGTAAAGGACCCTTGACAATACAATATTTTCATATTTGTTTTGAAACATCCTAGCCAGAATCGTCAGAAAATCAAAAAAGTGTCTTTGTATCTATGTAACGGAATCTTTGAACACCATTTTCACCCACTTAGAAACATTGGATTGGCTTAAAACTTTGTAAACATGTAAAGGACTAGTGACAATACAATAATTTCATATTTTGTTTCTAAAAACCTGGCCAAAATCATCAGAAAATATAAAAAAAATTAAAACTGGTATAATAGGTTACAGACTTGTCGACGTTTTAGTAAATCGTTGTAAGAGCTCTTGATAGAGCGGTGAACTCAAGTGGTATATAATTTCAGTAATCCGTAGGTTGCTAGTTCAAATCCGGATGGGAGGATTTTTTTTTAGAAGAGTATTACTTTTAGCTCATACTACAATAATATCGCATTTAAAGATATTTACATTTTTATTCTTATTCTGTAAAATATTAAAACTAAAAAATAAAAAATAAATAACAGTTTAAAAAAAACTAAAACAACACGCTTTATTAGAAAACGAACTAAAAATGAAAAATAATTTTAATTTCCAACATGCTTGGGATAAAATTTAAGTGGTCAACAAAAAAATAATCTCCAACACATATAGAATAAAACTAGAATTATCAACAAAACGAAAATAATTTTACCATCAAAAGCGTGGGGTGCTTTTTATAATTTTTACATGTTCTTCTTAGAGACTTTACATTTACCAATATCTGCTTATAATCAAATATATTAATTGATATAGAACACCCCATGCTTTAATGGTAAAATTATTTTCTTTTTGTTGATAACTCTAGTTTTATTCTATATGTGTTGGAGATGATTTTTTTGTTGACCACCTTAATTTTATACCAAACATGTTGGAAATTAAAATTATTTTTCATTTTTTAGTTCGGTTTTCTAATATAGCGTGTTGTTTTAGTTTTTTAAAACTATTATTTATTTTACTTTTACATTGTGACCTCAACGGTGTTTCGTAATGAATTTTAAAGTATTGTTTCTATATTGCCGATTTTATATTTTTTCTTTGCGCAATGTGTTTTGTCGTACTATAAGCAAAGACGACCATGAACTAAAACCACAGCCCTTTATGTATACTACGTATAATGTACATTAAAAAATATATACAAATGGTAGTGCTAATATACATTAAACGAACCAAATCACTGCATCTTAAATGAACTGAACTTTATTTGAAACAATGTAAAACAATAAATACGTACTTGCCGCCATTTTATGACTGATTGGTGTCACGGTCTGCTGTAGTTTCAACTAATAAACATTGCCCATACTGTTAACGTTAGTCAGTTGTTTATAATGAACGCAAATATTTCCAACAAATATATTATTTTACTATTAATTATTATTTTGAAAATACCATCCCGCAAAAAATTATGTACAACGCAGGTTTGTGAAGTGTTTTACAGAATCTCGGAAAATGAAACCTCGCTATCGCTCGGTTTTTAAACGTTTCCTCGCTTATGTAAAATCACTTCCCAAACTCGCTTCGTAATATACTATTTTCTCTAATCCTTACAAATATTTACCATTCTCTTTATTTAAAGGTACTCTGGATGGAACAATTGCACTTTTATACAAAGATTAACCAAACAAAAATTAAAGCCAATTTAATTATTTATATACGTTATTTATCTAATGTCACATCGTGTTCGTTGTATCCAGAAGGCTCTGAATTTTTATTGTTGTTGTGTGTTCGGTGTAGAAGAGAACTTAAGAAATTATGAAATTGTGTTTATGATAAAATTGGTCCTGGTAACAAAATTCCAATTCATGTTTGTGTTGCTGATGAAAACTCGTAAAAACGCTTGATTAAAAATCACAAACACTGTCCCCTCACTTTATTTCAGTTGTCAGTTGTTACAAGTTTTGACTGAAAACTTAATATGTGCACCGTAACAGTGTAGGGCGTGCTCGGTATTGAATACATATTCTTAACATTTTATTTTTCAAGTTATTTATGGCGTGTTTTGTATTGGGCGAAAATGAAAATTTCACGTGCTATTGTTTACGAGATTTTATTCACTTTGACTGAAAATCAATGCAGACATGTATGGGATCCAGTAATACAGTACGGAAAACACGATGCAATCATTTTCATAAAGTTGTGGATTTGTCTGGTTTAGGTAGCAAGTTCCACGAATGTCAGTTGTCTCATCACATTGCAGAGAATAGCACGGACATTTCTTTAAATTTTCTATCATTTGTTTCTTTAAATGTTGTGCCATTTCATCAACCTTACGTTTTACTGTGTCATTTGGGAGAGGCATTTTTACAATTTTTGTGCAACTTTCCTCTCCAAGTAAAGTACAGCATGTAGTTAGTAAAAATAGTTTTATAAACAACTCACCATTGGTATGTGGTTTCTCCTCTTTTGCTATTAGATTGTAAAAGCTTCGGCAGACTTTTCGTTCTCCGCTTGTAAATTTCCAGTTATATCAGTTTCGTTCGTTTAAACGAATTTTTCTTTAAAAAACTCTCGGGTGTTCGTTTTTCAAGCGGAAATGATTGGTAGTCAAATTGGATTCTAAACGTCCTGGTTGCAGTGCATCATTACTCAGAACATTGTGATAGATAGAGGTAAACGGCAATCGTTTTTCTCAATTTACACTTAGCGACAAAAATAATATGTTTTATTACATTGCAAACCTGTTTATAAATAAATAAATAATAAATAAATAAATAATAAAAATAGTAATACTTACAAATAGTTAGTACGTTTTTTCTTTAAGAATGGACAGACAGAATAAAATAGAAAGCATTTTAACAATTAAAAAAGCAACCCTCATCGGGAATCGAACCTGTAACCTCTTGCATACGAATCAAGCCACTAAGCACTGATCTAAGCGTACGCTGGCTAATTGAGCTTCAAAGAATTATCTTCAAAGGAAGAAGGGAAACGTATTGTAGCGCAACTCTGCAATTAATTTTCTAGTGTGAATCGCGCGTTGGAATTTAAAATATTCGAGATCAAGGGTCGGCCCATTCTTTTTGTCGCTAAGTGTACATAAAGACAAATCCGATATTCACCATTGTACTGTATTTTCTTTAATAATGATTTAGCCATGATTATCACTAATGTATACGATAATATCAAATGACTAAACACAAAAAATAACAAACATCAATTGTTTGTTCAGCGTAGTGTAACCAATAATCTGTAGTCACGGTAAAAGACGACGTGTGTCAGAATGCAGATACATCTAGCTGAGACGGAGAGAACTAATTGCAGAATTTAATTTCTTAGACCTATAGAGGAACTTCGGGTAATGTGGAACCCTATTTTGAATTTGTTGTTTTTATTGTTTTAATTAAGGGATTTCGATTCCGTTTAATAATTAAACAAAATCCAAGTTCCTATTTAGCCTCTTAATCATAAGTAATGCCACGAGTGATTTCCAATTTATCTAGAGAGTTTGGAAATCAAGAGTGGCATTTCTTAGGACTATTTAACGAATAAAATTAAGCTGTTTACTCACAAAATCATTATTTAACTATAGTTATTTTAAAATATGTATATATTTAATGTAAACGGCGATGTTTGAAAACAAATGAGAAAAGATAGGTACGCTTCTACTGCTTCTTTTGTTTACCACTGCAACCAGATCATACTATTTATTGCCAAAGGAACGCAATATTGTAAGGAGGAGCTTTCTTTATATGGTAATTATAACACTGATAAATATTTTGTGAAACACGACTCTGATTGGTTGTAAGACAGAAATCATTGAAACGTGATTGGTCATTGACTCCCATTTGGGGCATGAGTTAAATAGTCACTGTAATTATTCATCATCTTCAAGGTATGGGCCTGTTGGCACGTTCCGCTCCCCGGTGCACTGTAATTATTACAGTTATTATCATTATTAAAATATATATACAGTCAATATGCCCATTTCACCAATTAATGTTTTAAAATGGTCCAGAAGTTTCTACAGCCAAGCTGTCATTCTCAAGACCAGATATTGACTGAAGACAAAATTGATAATAAATAAATAAATAAACAAATTCAATTAATTTTGTTTTTAACTGAATTTGTTTATTTATTTATTATCAATTTTGTCTTCAGTCAATATCTGGTCTTGAGAATGACAGCTTGGCTGTAGAAACTTGTTGACCATTTTAAAACATTAATTGGTGAAATGGGCATATTGACTGTATATATGTATTTTAATATTTTATCACCAATAAGATCACTTGTGTATTAAATTATCATTATTGTTATAACTATGAAATAGCATTGTTATTTTATCGAAATAAGGAAACATCTTCATAATTTATAACCTTTTTTACATTACAAGAAAGTTCCACTTTAACCTCCATATTTGGGAAAAGGGAGTCCACCCTTGGTTTTAGTCTATTTTTAAGTTTATTTACTCTATTAATTTATACAGACAGGCACAGATTAATCTGAAAGTATTTATGGCTGATTGTAATTAAAAAGCATTGAAATGTATTCAATGTTTTAAAAAATTACTGTTGATTATAACATTCACGCGTCATTCATTTGCAGAATGCGACGGTCTTGGGTTTATTAAAATTGCAAGCATATTAAATGAGATTAATTAAGAGCATGGTTTTTACAGATAGCATCCTCATCGATAAAACATACGTATTCGTGTAAACTGGACCCAGTTCCACTTCAACCTCGTGGAGGGTCCACATGAACCGAATTTTATTTATGTTTAATGATTTTATACAGCCGCCATGTCACATAATATCAAACTAAGCCCGTCAGTATACTAAAACAGCATCTACATAATATATTTAGGAGATTTTTCAATATTTATAATATTCAATACCAGAAATTCTTAGCTTGAAAAATTTTAAAATGGTCGTTTTTATAAGTATCACAAATAAATCCTTCTTCACACATGGAATAAGAGAAACTGGCCTTAACATGTCAAAGTTGATGAGGGGAAGAAGTTAAAATATTTTCTATTCTAGGGTAGCACCAATTAAAGAAGATATTAACAGGGTCCATTCAAACGGAAGGGTCCACATTATCCGAACTTCCTCTAAGAGTGTTTCTGTTTGTCAACAACTTTTATATTTGACTAACATCAAATTAATGTATTTTTTATTACCCACCACTCTTCACCTGAAATTCTCCAACGTCTCTCCATGTTGAGATCCGCTGCATTAAACAAAGAACCCTTGAAAAGTAACCATTGTCTGGGGTCGATTCAGCCTCTAACGGAAATGAGTACCAGAGGTTTGTTCTGGGGGTAAAGGCGGCCGTCACGCCGGGCTGACATCCCAGCTGACATAAAGTGCCAACTGTCTAAAAAACGTTGGAACCTTGACCTCCTACTATCCCAAGCGCCTTCTGAGGTCTGTAGTGAGATCACTTTACCACAACGTTTATGATTTTTATTAATATAAGTTAGAATTTTGGATTTTTCTCATGAAGCTTAGGTTCAAGGAATGTCTGTAGAAAATTTCTGCTTTGTATGTCAATGGGCCGTGTGAAAACAATTCCTATTTATTTATTTTTTTTTTTGCGGATATATGTTGGGAATGTTATGCATATGATACTAATTAACACAGGTTACGCTGAAGAAGGTCCGGTAAAATTCGTTTACTTATAGACAACCATTTCACTTACATCGTTGTGAAAGTCGAAAATAAAAGTCTCCGGAGTTCAACCTTAAGATGTTTGAGGATCAAGTCAACATACCCATTTCATCCCTTTTACTCGGCTGGAGTTGATGATGACCAAGGGCGACGACAGATCACGACAGGGACATTAGGGACCCCTGGAGAGGAAAGCTCTGATACCAAGAATAAAGGCAGTTTCACTTTTATTACACACATCCAACAGAATCGAGATAGAATGTAATAAAACCAAGTTGAAATGGCTACTAAACATATCGAGCAATGAAGTGTTGTCAACGGTATTTTACGATTAAAGTCTTCCAGCAATGAAAGAAACACGCAAAATGTCACCACAATTTAACGCTTAAAAGTAAAAGCTACGAAGTAAATTCTGCACTTGAATTTTCCTCGTTTTAATTCACACTACATATGGTTTACATAATAAAATAATTATGTATTATAGTACAACAATATAATGTAAAAGGGATAATGCTATATATATATATATAATATATATATATATATATATATATATATACACACAGGGCTTCCAATATAAAACCGGACACGCCTCACGGGGTTTCACCCGTCAGGCTGCGCTCTCTCCTCGTCCGCATTTCACTCTGCCAGCCGCAGAGTGTCCGGTTTTATACTGGAAACCCTATATATATATAATTCCGTTTTTAATACGGCTATACCGTCTGTAGTCCTTAACCTACAGTGCCTTTCTCTACAAGTATTCCTATGCATTTTTACACCTAATAATGTTAACGATGATGTTGATGGATGATAGTGGTAATAATAATAATAATAATAATAATAATAATATAATAATAATAATAATGGGGGCACGCCGTAGCGTAGTGGTTAAGGCACTGCGCTACAAGCCGGAAGGTCGAGGGTTCAAGTCCCGGTGGGGTCAGGATTTTTAAACTGACCCAAACCTTCTGGCGGCACTATGGCCCTGGGGTCGACTCAGCCTCTAACGGAAATGAGTACCAGACGCTTGTTCTGGGGGTAAAGGCGGCCGTCACGCAGGGCTGACAACCCGGCTGACATCAAGTGCCGATTGTCAAGAAAAAGTGGGAGCCTTAACCTCCCACTACCCCAAGGGCCTCCTGAGGCCTGTAGTGGGAATACTTTACTTCCATTAGCTCAGGATAGGGATGTATGGAGAGTTATGTCCGCGCGGCCATGAACCTACGGGTTCGATAGTGCCAGTGAGTAAGTAAGTAATAATAATAATGATAATAATTTAATACTCTTTATCTCAAAATATTGGCATTTTTATCTTATTATTACAGTTTGGAGTGGGTTCCAAATGGGAGAAAGGAGAGGGAGATCTAAGAAAGCATGCATAGAGGGAATTATTAATTTGATGAAGGAAAGGGGACTGAAAGACGGTGACTAGGAGGGTAGAGATGATGGAGGAAGAAAATCAAAACTGAATATTGGGCATAGAAGACGTTGTATACATTTAAAACCTGTTAAATAAAAAAAATACATCTCATCGTTAAAAAATTAAGTTACAATAAGGCTAAATAAATATATATTAGGAAAATCTTATAAACATTATATTAAACTAACTGCTATTCCACTTTCAACTCACTGTGTACTAATGCCAGGCTCAATAATATATGTAACATTTGAAGATCAATTATATAGGTATTAATTGTATTGTTATAGTTAACTTAATTATTTTTTTCCAGTAGTTAGTAGCCATACTGAAGCATATTTAATATTATTATTTAATTTATATCCCCATATAAATATAGCTTAACGGTATGCACTTTTTTGCATTCTCCTGTCTGTTCAAACCGGATGTATTAAGAGCGGTTAAATCTCATTAACTGTGATGAGCGAGCACAGTGGCACGAATGGGGAATGCAAGAACAAACTTATAAACTTCTTGTAGGAAAAACAGAGGGAAAGTGTCCAGTAGATAAGCAAAGAATGAAAAAGGAGAATAACATTAACCGTGATTTGAGGCGTGTAAATTATGCAGGGATTGAAACTATTAGCTCATTCATGGAAAGCATACACTTTAATGATCATAAAACTCCATTTCCGATAGTTCCAACAAGAGTTTTAGGTAAATATATTTCATATTTTCGTTTTATCACATTAGCCCTGTAGAGGAAAAGAGAAAACCTCATGGCAATAACTCTAAAGATTAAAAAAATGTGATGTCATTTGATATACATTCTTAATTCATGGTCTGGAGTCCACGCCGAGTGGTATAAAACACCATGGTTTTATTGTTCGATTCCCCATGCGGGACGATATTTTCTCATGGAATCTCGACCAAAATGGGACCGGTGCCCCACGTGGGAATTGGAGTAACTGCAATAAGTAGTAGTTCGGGTTAAGAAAATCAACTATAACGACTACTGCACCGGTGCTCTGCGGTAGGCAAGAGATCTCATGGTTATGAACTTTTTATAAGTAAAAGAAACAACGTTCAATTTTACACTCAATTTTTTTTACGAATCAAAAACAAAATTATTTATTCACTAAAAAGATACACCTTTGTTACTTCAATTATCAAGTTTTATTAATGAGTGGAGTCGATGAAATACTTAGAGGTCCACGTGCTTGAATCAACTATTTTTTTAAGTCCAAATGTTTAACGGGCTAATTTTTTTATAAAGTTTTAGATAGCTTTAATATTTCACAAGTTCTCGGACGAATCTAAATTTAAACTGAATCGGAGATCGCGGTCTGTAGATCTACGATGTTTTAAACACTCAATACAGAATCACTGAGAGTGAGAGTATTTTGATATATGTTCTCGTTTATAAAGACGAATAGCTCCTCCCACTTCTTTCGATTCTACTCGTTTACAATTTGAATGTATATATATATAAAGAACTCGAGTTCAAATCCCGACTCAAGCATTCTTTTTCTTTTCATATCACATTTGCCTTCATTGCCAAATGTCAAAATATATTTATAATATCTATATATATATATATATATATATATTACAATAATCTTATTTGCTAGTATGTGTTTCCTTAGAGGGTGGTTTCTGGATAATAGCGTAATTACAGTTTCTAAGAACTGGGTTAATTGTTTCTTTGATATTTAATAGATAAATGTTTTTCAGTTTTTTCAGTTTTGCAAACTGTCAATATTAAGAGATTGTTTTTCTTTTCTAAAGGTGGGATGAGTGTCTTTTGTTATCTGTATTAGTCATGTAGTTATTTCTTTATATCCTTATTTCTTGGAATTGCTGGTTAGTAGCTGGTTGATTATAGTTTCTATGAATTTGGGTCAATTCCTTTTTGATATTTTTAACTGATAACTAATGTTATCTTTTCTTAAGGGGAATGAATATTTCTTGTTATTTGTATAGACTGCTAAATGGAAATAGTTTTTATTATTTTGACAATACCCTTTGTGTTCCTATATTATTTGTTACTTGTGTAATCAGGTAGAATTTTGACAATACCTCTTTATTCCATTATATGTTATTTGTGTAGTCAGGTAGAGTTTTAACAGTATTTTATTCTAGACAATGTAGATGGAATTTTGCCTGGATATATCTCTACTTTTCCACATGTCTTTTATAGCGATATTAGTAATATATTATATTTTCATTATTTATTGATTCATTTAATTTTAATAACAATTTGATATAAACTTCCCTAATCCTTGTAATTTTCTGATTCTAGTGATCTATAAGACATGATTATCTTGTGGTATACTTTTATTATATTTCGGAACATTTTAGTTTCAGATCCATGCATATTAGAGTTTTATCTTAGAGTTTATGTATCCTATCATATTATTCGCTACACTACTTGTCACTCCTATACAGCTTTGATGATCATTTAACTCTGGCGATTAGCACTTGTGGATATGAGACTAAAATCCAGCTGGTAGGCCTTTAGGTCTATTGCGCCATGGAGTTTCTTTATAATGTGGCTTGAAATTTGAATTTTTATGGAACTATGTAACTAAGTTACATAAAGTGAACTCTATGCTCATGTTTGGATTAATGCAAAATCGAGAAATGAGATAAGAAGAAGCCCCTTACTGTAAAAGTCCTGTGCCGGCTGACCAGGCCTCTTTCAACGATCACAGGTACAGGTGAAATTAGATGTAACGAATTGATCATATGAGTGTAGAGAAGTGTGGAATGAAGTTTTTGGAAGGGGGAGAAAAGGGAGAAACTACCAAGAAAATCTGGTTGGGCTCCGATTTGTCCACTACGAACCCCATATGGAATGACCAAGACGTGAACATGAACCCAGAAATGGAAGTAGAGTGACTAACCACTTGTGCCACGGATTCGTTTAAATATATAATTCAATACATTCAACCGTAAAAAATTAAGATAGGCTATTTTCCACGGTCTTAAGAAATATATTTAAACGCGTAGATCATATTAAAGGTGTAACGAGAGTATTTTTTTTATAATATGTACGACAAAAATCCTGTCCTTATTCTTAACACGCAAATACACTGTATCGATAATGTAAACTGTAAATGGTTTGGAAAAATGTTGCCGTTTTCCAGTAACGTAAATGCTACAGTTTTCATCTCATGTGCTACATTGCACGTAGTATTCGTGTTCAAGATAAACCAATACAACAAGAAGTTTCTTTCACGCTATTAACTTTTTGAAAATTACTGCACTTTCTGTCATTCGCATGGTCCTTGCTTTTATGAAAATGAATTTGGGTTAAATTTCAGAGAAATCACAGTTTTCATCGCCCACTTATTGTGACCCACATTTGGACCCCGCTATTTGTCAGGAAAAAAAAAGTAAATCCATTTAAGGAGGAGTATTGTATTAAAAAATAACAGATTGCAGGGAAACTACTAAGAGTTAAAGAAGCTTCTCTATTTACAAGTTTGAACGTTATAGGATAAGTTGCATTTTAACTTAAAAATCTTCTGATAGAATTTAAGTTAGTATTAGTTGATATTAATTACAGCTTTCTTCTTTTTTTAAATTAGTCCTAGAATTGAAAGGCAAGATATTAGAAGGAGGAAAATATGTCGTCTTTTCCTGTCTGTGGATAGAACTCAAACTTGTGGAGAACATTTTAGGTCGCAATGACTTACAATTACATAGACTATTTAACTCATGCCCCAAATGGGAGACAACGACCAATCACATTTCAATGATTTTTTATTTGTAAACCAATCACAGTCGTGTTTCGCCTAAAATTTACCAACTGTAGTTTATCATAATAAAGAAAGCACCTCCTTTTTAACATTCTGAATAGGTCGTACCATTATTTTGCAGTGACTGACCCTGTAAGAAATACGGCTACCAGATTGTATATATAGTGCATGAATGTCACCAGAAAGCGCATGCGATAGATAATATAAAAACATTTGTAACAATTGATTATAAAGTAAAGTGATCCCACAACAGGCCCGGAGGGCCCTTGGGGTAGTACGAGGTTAAGGCTCCCACATTTTCTAGGCAATCGTCACTTTATGTCAGCCGGGTTGTCAGCCCTGCGTGACGGCCGCCTTTACCCCCAGAACAAGCGTCTGGTACTCATTTCCGTTAGAGGCTGAGTCGACCCCAGGGCCATAGTGCCGCCAGAGGGTTTGGGTCAGTTTAAAAATCCTGATACCAAAACAAAACAAAAAAAAACTGTTTGCCACTTTCTTAAACAAATTATTTTCAGGAAATAACGTTGCAGAAAAATATAATTGACGTATTTACATCATAGGACATCAAATTAATTAATACCTATAACGTTGGTTATAAATTTCTCCACTAGGGTGCGGTGCATTCATCCAATATTGCGATACTTTGGTAATAAATAATATTATGATCTGGTTGTAGTGATGAACAAGGGAAGGAAATTAAGCGTACCAATTGTTTCTCATTTGTTTTCAAAACATCGCCTTTACATTAAATATATAAATATTTTAAAATAACTATAGTTAAATAATGATTTGTGAGTAAACAGCTTAATTTTATTCGTTAAATATTCCTAACAAATGCCATTCTTGATTTCCAAATTCTCTACATAAATTCACTCCTCACTTCGTGAGTCGTGAATTTATCGATAATTTGGAAATCACTCGCGGCATTACTTAGGATAAATATGTTCTCCCAGAGAAAGAAAATTCTAGGCAGGAATGCGGATTAGTACGAGAAGACAGCCACGCGAGTCCAAGTTGTATTGTACACTTCGGAAACAAAGTTTGACAATGCGCTGCAAACACGATTAAAAATTAATATAACATATAAAACTAATATAACATTTAATATAACTTAATAATCGCTGATGTTTATCAGATTAATACAATTAGCATGTATCTACTAATTTGTTATGGATCCAACATTCCACACGTCATCACTAGACAATGGTATTCGAGTAATCCACCTGCACTTTGTCAACATACCTCTGCCGCACTAGACCCTTGCATGGACTTTATTTATCAGGGAGGACAGTAGAGGCATTGTTCATATTGTCACTGTTAAGATAATACGTTTACTCAATTTATGTTAAGATATATATATATAGCGTTGGGAAGCTTCTTGTAGGAAAGCCAGAGGGGAAACGCCCAGTGGTAGACCAAGAATGAGGTGAAGAATAACATTAATTATGATTTGAGAGAAGTATATTATACAGGGAATGATTGGAAAAGCATTAGCTCAGGATAGGGATGTATGGAGAGCTTATGTCCGCGCTGCCATGAACCTACGGGTTCGATAGTGCCAGTGAGTAAGTAAGTAAGTATTAGCGTTGTGAAGTCAAATATAATATCAAAGGCTGTAATGATACTTTACATTACATAAAAGGAACCAAGAAGGAAACCCTTGACCAAATATATTTTTATTTTATGTTCAGACACTTTAACATCTTTGATCATGTCGCATCTAGAATTTTCGTCCAATAGACTATATTCTCTTTTGTTATGTTATATATAACGGTTCTATCTACTGCTAAGAAAATGTTGGATCAGATGTAAGTTACAAGTAATTACCATGTCTATGGTTTCGACGTTCGTCCGTTTAAAACATGATCGGGATCGATTGACTTTTAAGGGCGTGAAAATCATGAGGTTGCAATAATTCAGAAGATACATATGTTACATAGATTCTGTGTCAAAGTATTAATCCTGAAATAAGAGACCTCCGAACAAAATTAGTTATTTCCTTCATATCGAAATGTGAATTGCCACGTTAGTTTAAAGAGCGCCATTAAAAAAAAAATACCAGATGAGGACATACAATATTGTAACAGGCACAGATGATATCGCCAATGTTGCCAGTACTATTATTGGGAAATTAGGATAAACTAGGCGTAATCTAGGTAGAATGATAAAATTCGGGTTTATCGTAAGGAACTGATTATCAGAGATATGAACTAGATTCTGTGGGGTGAAGTAGGGAGCAATGAAATGTCTCAGTGAATGCGGCACTGAACATATGGATTCTATGACATAGTCGCACAGAAGTAGTCAGTTGGTTAGGTAAATTTAGAAACTTCAAGATGTCAGCCTTATTTCATGACTAATATTTAATTGATAGTAACATGTTGATATGAAATGCTACACCGGGAGTGGGGGTACGTTGTCTCTCACAAACATTGCCGCACTGACTACAGATAAGAGAAAAAAACAAACCAGTTGAGTGCTGTGTCTTTCAAAATGCGTATGCTATAGTAGAAATGTACAAAATGCATTACACCCCTTCAAGATGTCAGCCTTATTTCATGACTAATATTTCATTGATAGTAACATGTTGATATGAAATGCTACACCGGGAGTGGGGGTTACGTTGTCTCTCACAAACATTGCCGCACTGACTACAGATAAGAGAAAAAACAAATCAGTTGAGTGCTGTGTCTTTCAAAATGCGTATGCTGTAGTAGAAATGTACAAAATGCATTACACCCCTCTGATCAGACTTCATGCCGTTTATATATGCAACTAAGAGATCGGAAACTCTACGCAAAGAGAAGGCGTTAACACTGAGGTCTGTACACCGTTAAAGCGACATTAGTCATTAATAGTTTTCTTATTATTTATCTCACCGTTTAACGATCTTGAAGCATCCATCGTCGGCACAACTCCATGTTCTGAGTACACCTACAGATGTCTACTTCATTGTTTTTGAAACTAAACCCTTCTAATGAACTCTTCAACATAGGAATAAAGTGGAAATCGTTGGGCGGCCAGGGTATACTATTTCGAAGGGGACAATGTACCGCTTCTGTCGCAATGATCCCCAGAGCTATGCCGGCGGTAGCATTGCTGCCGTTAAAGTTACCCATGCCGGACTGGTCGAAGGTGATAAGCCAGACGAAGAAAGTACCTTGGTCCAAAGAGTGTCGATCTTTCACCGTAAAAATACAACCGTCAAGAAATGCGGACATCGGTTCCACTGGGGTAAAGTTTTCCGGAGGTCAAATAGTCCCCCATTCGGTTCTCCGGGCGGGGACTACTTCAGGGAACCCATGCCAAAAGCTCAAACACAGGGACATGTTCCTAGGGACATGGAATGTTAGGACTTGAAAACATTAGCTCAAGATAGGGATGTATGGAGAGCTTATGTCCGAGCGGCCATGAACATACGAGTTCAATAGTGCCAGTTAGTTAGTTAGTATGGGGTCTCGCATTGCCATTATAAACATGATTCCTCTTGTGAGGAAACCACATCTCTTTTGTAGATTGACATTTTTTAGGCCTGTTCTTACTTATCGGGGATGAATTGATCCGCTATCCTATCTTTAGCACAGCAGTGTCGCTGCGCTTAGAAGGTCGTGTACTTTTCACAACAAACACATGCTTATAAAATTATACATTGAACCGCTAATAAGTCTTGTGTTCTCCGTAAATAAAATAAAGAAATTTGTTTTTCGAACTATCTCAGTGAATTAAATTTATACGACAATATTTACAATATTTACGTTAACAATTTACAGAAATTAAATCTCTCACTGTATACCCCATGCTTCCCCGTGTGGGGATTAGGGCGATCCCTAGCGGGATTTTTTAACCAACTTAATTTAGTTATGTTTATTTATCTACAATCGGCCGCGGGTGGACTAGTGGTTAGGCTCCTTGCCTCTGGCCCCGAGGGTCGCGGGTTCAAACCCGGGGCCGATGGATTTTTTAGGACGGACAAATCCCTCCCTCCGGGAAGGACTTAAGATTTTTAGGCTCGTAAAAAATCCTTAAGCCTTAATGAAAAGGCCTCTAAGAAAAATTTACCGAATTTTCCCGTCCTAGTACTACCTTGGTTTCCTAGATATCAGTGTGAGGCGGAACACTGACCACGGACCACTCAAAATGACATCTATACGAAAACAAGTGTAACAAAATTAGTATGGTTCAAATTCTTCCTGTAGGGGGAGAGAGCGCCCAAATCTCTGTAAAGGGAAAACATGGGCTTACAATACAAAAAAAAATTATCTACAAATATCTATGAGTGATATGGAGTCAGCACATCACCTCAATGAGACACCTAGTAGGCAACTAATTTAAGGGATTGGTTTGATGGAGAAAGGTCGATTAAATTTTGCACAGAGGCCTCTGTATTCCACCTTGCGGTTCATTTACAAGCCTGCAAATTTTCAGACTCGGAATCCAGGGCTTAAAGTCCTTCACGGAGGACTTCTCGTTTGGATTTTTTTCATCCTAAAAATCTATCGACCCCGATCGGGTTTGAACCTTCAGCAAGTATTTATAATTTATCTCTAAACTGAACAAGAACATTCTTAGCATTCATATTAATCCCCTCAACATTTTGGTTAATTACTCGCGAAATTCAATTTTATGAAACACGATTTTATTAACCCTTCACAGAGAATTTAAAACACTAATTTGTAAGGGGTAGTGACGTGTGTATAACCTCTCCTACCCAATTCTCATCCTCACCTTCTCGTGGTACAACCCGTTTTCACAAACGAGGCTCTGAGGACCGAGTCACGGCGGTATAACCGTTCCATCAGGTACTGAGTAAATGCGGTATCCTAATGTCTGTCCAGAGACTAAAAGGTAGCAGCCCTACCACTGGACTACTTAGCGTCGGGCCAGTAACCTGTCCTAAGGAACTTCAAAACTACTTTCAAGTCTCAACACGAAAAAATCCAGAAGGAATTGAAATATGACGACCCACAGCAAAGAAATATGGTTAAAAGAAAACGGCACAATGATATTGTAAGATATGCAAACTGGAATGTCCGAAGCATCCATGAAATAGAAACATTAATATTGCAGTAACTACAGAAACTAAGAAGAAACTTAAAGGAACGAAAGAAACACAAAAATGTTACAACTATATAGCGGTGTCGACAGGAAAACCCATGGACAAGCTGAAGTAATGATTTGGATTAATAAAACCATAAGAAATAAAATTCAACACTACACTTACTGGAATGAAAGAATATTAGAACTTAGACTGAAAATTAATAGAGGTAATTTGACAGTTCTTGGTGTATATGCACCAGAGGAAGGCCGTGAAGAAGACAATGAAGAATTTTATAAAATATTACAAGAAATTTATAGCAAAATTAACAGAAATGATTAAATTCTCATAATAGGAGATTTAAATGCCAGAGTGGGCAATGCTCAAGTCAACAATAATATTGGAACATTTGGCGAACCAACCAGCAATAGGAACGGGACAAGATTAACTGATTTTGCTATCTACAATGAACTGAAAAAACGAATACCTTTCACAATCATAGAAACATACATAAGTATACCTGGCATCGTCAGGACTCAAAATCAATCATGATTATTTCATTGCAAATAAGATTTTTAAATTGTTTCTCGATGTCAGAGCCTACAGAGGATATGATATCGGTTCAGATCACTACCTAGTAGAAGCAAAAATAAGATTTCCACCAAGATGGTTAAAAAAGAAGAAATAACAACAGAGCATAGAACAAAAGTATAAGGTAAAATTATTTTATGATGACAGCATTAAATGGTTATATTCGAGAAGAATTCAGCAATATATGGCTACAACTCCAGAAAGTAATGAGGTCGAAGAAGAATGGAAAAACATTAAAATGATAATTCAAAATGCAGCTAATGAAACTTTAGGAAAAGTAAATATACACAAAGAAGAAATAGAACTCTAAAAATCTGGGATGATCAAATAAAACAATTGATTGAAGAAAAAAATACAGGATTAAAGATATCTACAGAAAAAACAAAAATTATGGCATTTCAAGGTGTAGATCCTGTCAGAAGTAAAATTGTACTGGACAATAAAATTTTGGAGCAGGTGAATAATTTTACATATCTAGGATGCAATATCTTATATGAAGAAGAAAAGGATGTAAATGCAAAAATATCTAAATTTTTAAGAATTTTAGGGTTAATAAATTCTATCTTCAAGCCACAGTTAGTCCAAAAGCATTCAAGACTGAAAGTGTATAAAACACTGGCTCTTCCAACTCTTTTGTATGGTAGCGAAGTATGGACGTTGAAACAGAAGGATATACAGAGACTTAGATCTGCTGAAATGAGATATCTTCGGAGGACTGCAGGATACACACTACTAGATCACAAAAAAAAAATGAAGACATCTTAGAAGAATTACACATGAAATCTTTAGAAAACAAAATTTCTGATTATAAGTCAAGATGGGTACAACATGTTCATCGAATGGAAGATCACAGAATACCCAAACTAATGTTAAGATATCAGCCTGCAGGAAGAAGAAGACCAGGACGTCCACTCAAAAGACTTCTGGATGGTGTTTCTCTTGAGGCCGAAACAGGTCAACAAATGGCCTAAATTCGTGAATGTACTATGATGATGATGATGATGATGATTTTTTAAGAATATCAATAAAGGGAAAACATTTATCTTTATCTTATTATTTTCAATTATTATCTTTGCGCACGCACGCGCACACACACACACACACACACACACACACACACACACACACATATATATATATATATATATATATATATATATATATATATATATATTCTCTACGTGTGTTCTTCACTGAACTCTTCCTAAACGACTGGACCGATTTTGTTGAAATATTTTGTGTATGTTTGAGTGGGTCCCTGGATGATTTAGATTCACAATGATCCTATAAAGCATTAGGTGTAGGAGTTCACCTGTAGTGAAAACATAAAAATCGCTCTAGCGGTCACAATTTTCGATTTTTCACAAGGAATCTCAGTATATTCTATGAAAATAAACCGAGGTAGGTAGTATCCAAAAATGAGTAAAATCTGACAATTACAAGTGGAAGTTCAGCTGAAATCCGAAATTAAAAACTGGCTAGCAACCATCATGTTTGGTTCGTCTCAGCACATACCATACATTTGAATTAAATTTTAATATTTAATTAATTTAGGCGCAGCAACGCTCGCCGGGTATTAGCTATTATTCGATAATTTTTTAGTCCTATTCTCCTATGTTTTACCAGTACCAGATATATAACAATAACCTTATCATCAGCCTTTCCTCCATGATTAAAATTTATAATCTTCCTATGAATTAATACTACTCAACATATGTTTGCGTAATTAGTTCCCAAGAGATGACTCCAGTCTTAATATAATTTATAGTATGCATTGAAACAATTAGAAACATAATTCGATCCTCGGGACTAGAGGCAAGGAACATAACCACTAGACCGACGGGGCCGACAGAAGTTCAATTAATAGGTTTAAATAAATTGAGCCATATATTATTAACCACTATGCAGTACCGGTAATCCATTACCTAGCTCATAAGAAACGAAATTTACTTCATTACAAAAACTATGGCACGAATGCTCTAAAAGGTCAAGGCAT
This sequence comes from Diploptera punctata, assembly GCA_030220185.1. Lineage (NCBI taxonomy): Eukaryota > Metazoa > Arthropoda > Insecta > Blattodea > Blaberidae > Diploptera > Diploptera punctata. Next base: position 4,745 of record JASPKZ010002135.1, on the reverse strand, counting down.
TCTAAATTAATTGCTGGTAGAGCAACAGATCAGATTTTTAGTATAAGACAGATTTTAGAAAAGAAATGGGAATATAATGGTACTGTACATCAACTATATGTAGACTTCCAAAAAGCATATGATTCAATTAAGAGGGAGAAGTTATATAGTATCCTGCTGGAGTTCGGAATTCCTAAAAAGTTAGACTTATACGAATTTGTCTAAATGGCACAAATAGTAGGGTGCGTGTAGGCAAACAGTTTTCGGACACTTTTGAAATCCAGAATGGGTTGAAGCAAGGAGATGTACTATCTCCTCTACTATTTAATTTTGTACTAGAGCATGCCATTAAATCTTTAGAGAATGAGGAAGGCTTACAACTCAATGGTATTAATAAGCTGTTAGTTTATGCTGATGATGTAGTACTACTGGAAGTAAATATCAATAAAACTAAATATATGGTCACACGTAGAAATACATTATATGATGGAAATGGACAGCTAATGACAAATGAGGGAAATTTTGAGGAAGTGGCTGAATTCAAATACCTAGGAACAATAATCACAAATAGGAATGAGATGCACAAAGAAATTAAACATAGCCTCAATTCTGGAAATGCGTGCTATTATGCATTGCAGAGACTCTTGATGTCCCAACTCCTTTCAAAAAACGTTAAACTGAAAATATATAAAACTATTATTCTACCAGTTATATTATATGGGTGCGAAACATGGACTCTTACTTTAAGGGAGGAAATGAGATTACAGGTATTTGAGAATAGAGTACTTAGGAAAATTTTTGGACCAAAGAGAGATGAACAGACAGGTGAATGGAGAAGACTACATAACAATGAACTACATGGTCTTTATGGGAAGCCGGATATAATAAGAACAGTTAAGTCTCATAGACTGCGATGGGCAGGACATGTTGCACGTATGGGGAATGAAAGACTTGCATGGAAGCTTCTTGTAGGAAAGCCAGAGGGAAAACGCCCAGTTGGTAGACCAAGAATGAGGTGGGAGAATAATATTAACTATGATTTGAGGGAAGTAGATTACACAGGAAATAATTGGAAAGCATTAGCTCAGGATAGGGATGTATGGAGAGCTTATGTCGCGCGGCCATGAACCTACGGGTTCGATAGTGCCAGTGAGTAAGTAAGTAAGTAAGTAAGTAAGAGCTAGCTGAAGACGCATATTTAATTACATATTTTGGCACAAAGTCCCTCGATCTTAGTTTTAGTTATCTTTACCGGATCTCGCTTACAATTCAATATGTCTTCATGAGGCCGAGTAGGCTTCGTTTCAGACTCTATAAATAAATAAATGTTAGTAAACTAGAGCCTGGAATCGAAACTGTAGTCTATGGGACTATCAACACATATTAACTTCATAAATCAGAACATTTTAATTTTCATCTTTGATAATTAACTTTAATAAGATTCATGATAAAGTTCCATTGGGGTATCATTCAAAATTAAAATATAAAATTATGAAATATTTACCTAAAAGGTCCGTCTCCTCAACTTTATTAGTTATATATCTGTAGCGCTTTCGGAACTAGTCCCATCATCAGCAGGATTCGATACTGGTGTTCCACTGAAAATCTGGAAGAGGGGGTTACACGTACTGGGTGCGTTTCATTTATCAGATGGTTGTTGTTGTTAACTGCCTTCAAAATTTCTATCTCCTCGAGTACGTTTATCTTAGCTGGACTATTTTCTCTGTGCATTATTGTTAGGGTGTTTTCAATATCTAAACATACGATGTCCTTCAGGAATAACGTGTTTGCATAGCTTAATTTTCCTTCTGCGTGCATAAAAGTATCGAAAATGTTATTTATTTTGCTATTTTTATGTTTTTGTCATCTTTTTTTGATGTATTGGCTAACTTTGATATTTCTTTTCCTGTATGTGTGTTCTCCATGTTTTTTTTTTGTTGTTATCAGATTCTCTTTATAATTTAGTTATGTTAGATATATTGTTCTTTCTGTTTTGTTTATTTATGAGTTTACTTAGAATTTGTTCATTATAGCCGTTGGTTTTTGCCACATATTTAATGTAGTTAAGTTCTTGAATATAATTGTCTTTGCTTAATGGAAGTTTTAACATTCTATTGATTAAGCTGTTAAATGTACAGTACTTATTTTTGTTGAAAAGGGTATAGGCCTATAGAATTTTTGTTTATGGCAAGAGCATTGTTTGTAGGTTTCCGGTAGATGCCGATTTCTAGTTTACTGTTGTGTAGATTTTTTGTTATAGATCAATCTAAGTAGTTTTATACTATTATTAACTTCTATTTCTTCGGTGAAAGTGAAAGTGATTTTTCATGCATGTTAAGTCTTGTAATATTTATTTTTGTTTCCTATTCTCGCTGTCATAAATTACTAGTACGTCGACATATCTTGCTATCAGTTTATTATAAAATTTACGTATTAGTTCCTCAAAACGTTTACTTTCCAGTTTCTGTGGGAAGATTTCGGCCATTATTCCGGATGTAGGACTCCCCGTCGGGGAAACAACAATTTCAATAGTAAAGGAATATATAAATTGACGTGTAGAGATTTAACAAAATTTATATAGGAAGAACAAACAGAAGTTTTAATATCAGATTTAAAGAACACATTCAATACTTTATGCACTCAGAAGGGATATCAAGCTTATGCAAAACACGTTATCCATGAAGGACATCGCATGTTAGATATTTAAAACACCCTAACAATAATGCACAGAGAAAATAATCCAGCTGACATAAACGTACTCGAGGAGATAGAAATTTTGAAGGCAGTTAACAACGACCATCTGATAAATGAGAACGCACCCAGTACGTGTAACCCCGTTTACCAGATTTTCAGTTGGAACACCAGTATTGAAACCTGCTGATGATGGAAATAGTCCCGAAAGCGCTACAATAAATAACTAATAAAGTTGCGACGGACCTTTTAGTGTAAATATTTCACAATTTTATTGTTATGAATAAATAGTCTTTTATATAGATTTTTTATTGTTTTATAGATAGATTATTTTAATTATTCAAGCAAAGTCTTCTGAAATAGAGTTTAGACATTCAAAAGTCTGTTGACATAGAGTTTAGACATGATATAGTTCAGAGCAAAGTTTTGCTTCGCTAACTGTAAACATCCCTACATTTAGTTTACTGGAATGTTAGTGAGTACAGTTAGGGTAACTAGAGGTCAAATTGGTTATATAACCCTGGGGTAGTGAGGAGTCTCGAGTCTGTTGATGTGTGACAACCAGAGGTGTTGACGGGTGAGTAAGCTACATTTTTCTTAACATGTATTCTGTACTTTATGTTTTGAATCAAGTACAATTAACATTTTTGATTACTATATTTTCAAAGGGGATATAACATTTTTAAACATGTAGATTAGGGCAGATTTATAACTTCCACAACTCCCACTCTCTCAAACCCCAGAAAGTACTGTAGTTTTTAATATAAGCTTAGATTAGTTATTTAGGGCTTAGAATAATTTAGGGATTCTAAATTATTTATACTTTAGTAATAAAATAGTTTAAAATAAGACTTCTTTTGTTTATTTCACACATGTGTAAACTGTACAATCCTCATACTAAACGCTCTGCTAGATAAACGCTACCAGATTTTCCAAGTCCCGAAGGTCCTTTCAAGCCTAAGACATCCCAGTTGGGGTCTATAATATTGATTGCGCAGCGGTGACGATCATATTATAAATAAATAAATATATATATATATATCTTTTCTGATAGGGAGAAAACGGACCCTTGCAAGCTTTTCTGGAAACGTTTGGAATACAATAAAATTTAAAATTTGTATTACGTACATTTCTTTAGGTTAAAATCAGCAGTGTTCAGTTTGTAAGATTTTGTAGAACATAGGATATTTATTATTTTATACAAATTAATAAAATTAAAAAAATATTCATTCTGGGATTGGGATTTAAATTAATCAGACCTAATAAGAGAGAGAAGGAAGATGGGGAAGAAAGAAAAGAAGATTTTGTTTTCGATGTTGGCCTATATTATTGAGCAAAACCATTTTTTTTGCGTTGTAAAATCTGCGACATTGATTAGAAGTAAGAGAGTTTAACTATTTATTGTTGTCTAGAAAATATTGTCTGATAGGACTGAATAGGATAAATAAATAACACAACCAGTATAGATTGGCAAAACTCAGGGCGAAACGTGGCCGTACTAACGGGATATGTCGACGTATCGTAATCAGACCGTTGGATGACGGTATGCGAACCAATCTCGTGGTTTGTGGACGGGGGGGACACGCCATCAGACTACCATGAATATTTTTCCCGATGGTGATTGTGACAATTTAAAAAATAGTAATAAACTAATTATCTGGAATAAGAATTTACGAATAAAATAGCATGAACTAATTAACATTCGTGGATAAAATTACTTCCATATAATACGGAAATACCAATGGTTTAAAATGTCTCGGGTTTATTAATTACCTAAGGGCAACTCAAGCGATACCAACATACGAAGCTATGAACGAAATGTTTGAATTAACTGAGAAAATTTAGAAAGAAACGTTATATAGGGAGGACAGGAATTATTTTTAGATCTTTTCCTGCGAACAGATCGTTTCTGCATGCGTTGAGGAAATATATAAATATAGACGATTTTAAAATTAAATAAATGGAATGTGTGTCACTCCTAAGTTTGGCATGCCCCAATGTCAAGTTCGAAAATCATATGACTTTTGTTAAATTAGTGAAAAATGACAGGTCATATGTATATGTATGTATGTGTG